>CATIWQ010615797.1:0-12115 GCA_949673415.1 Euphorbia schlechtendalii | reverse complement strand
TAAAATCTTTAATATTTAGTAACATTTATTGTAACCAAGTATAAAAATTTAATAGGATAAAATATAAAATCTTAAAATAATAATAAATTTAATGTATAAATATATAATAAATATATAAAATTATTCGTTGGGCCGGGTTCGGGCCGGGTTCTGGTATTTATATAAAAACCAGCCCGGCCCATAAATCTTCGGGCTTTGACGGGCTCGGGCTCAGGCCGGGTTTTTAAAAAAAATGTGTGTCCAAGCCCAGCCCATAGAAGCGCCCGGCCCGCGAACGGGTCTACTCCTAATATAATTTTCACTTTTCCTAGTTTTCAATATATTTTGGTACTTGTCTTGACGTTTGCTTTTGAAATTTGAATTACTTTATTCAAAATGGTTATAGTGGGTGAATATGCCTTATTTCCATTATTGTTATCTAATTATTAAAACAATACCATTAATGTTATTTGGGTCGTTATCTTATCTATAATATACAAATTAAGTAGCTTACAATTGATGCAATTCTATATTTTAGAAAAAGAAAAAGATGCTTATATTTTAAAATATCTTAATTTGATGTGTTTTTGCGGCATTAAATTTGGTATAACTCAAACTTAGCTATCCCAATAAAAAATTTTGTTCCACTGATCACATTTTCTTCCAAAGTGCAACAAAAAGGCGAAGGTCTAATTTCGATTCACAGTATCTATAAAAATTAAAAAGTAAATTATTATTTTAAAATATAAAAAATGAAAGAAAATAAATATATTCACGGCTCACATGAGCGTTAAAGTTTTTTGAAGTTTTTATTTAGATTCACATAATTTAATTTTAAATTTGGTTTAAATATTTATTTTGTCTATTTATTAATTGATATTGCTTTTTAAAATATTGTTCTTCCTGACTAAACTGAACTAAATTGTACTACATTCGACACAAGTTTTATAATTATAGAAACTGAATTGGATGAAGTTGAATTGACTCAGTGAACTTATACCTTATAATATGGTAGTCCTTAATTTGATAATTTGTTTATATAGATATAGGGAGCGAAAAACTATTTTAGAAAATTTTATTGATCTTAATTTTCTACAATTGATTTTTCAAACTTTATAGAACTTCAGTCTACCTATTATAGTTGTAGTTTTTATTACACAAACAATTTTTAATGGTTTGGCTAATAATAGTTTGTCAAGAAATTATACCATTGACTGTATGTACATGTCAAAGGGATTTGGTAATAAAAATTCAAATTATGTTTCTATTTTCATGTTTATTGTAATTTTGTTGTTGTTGTTGTTATGATCAATGATTAATAAGTAGCCCTAAAATACAATTAATTAAGTTCACTAATTGGACCACAAGGACCTCTGATCTAATATACCTAACCATTTGGTAGGACAACTAACGCATTCTATCCTCAGCAATAAACACGTATTAGAGAAAACCATTATTGAATAGCAACATCATCCGAGTCTTGTTAATTTCTAATTATTATGTCATTAGTTTGTTAGAGGCAATTTTAATTCAATTCCATTTACATCATATATTTTAACTCGTACATAACATATAAAAAAAGTTATAAAATCATTATTTCAACTTATCATAAACGACTTATTAGTACTTATTAAGGTTTGATTAACTGAATAATCTTTTATACTAAACATTATTCTTCTCTGCGTATTATTTAAATCATTTCATAGTTTATACAACTCATAAGCTAATAACACATTGACTTAAACAAACACCTTAGTTGCTTATTTAGTCTACTTTGACAAACACTTTGACTTTTTATTTTTAAGATGCCATAAATTAAAAAAAAATCATAAGCAATAAGTTAAAAATCAAACACCTTGGTAATTTACACATATTTAAGAAACTATTTTCTTAAATATTAATTAAAACCTAATTTGGTGATAATTTACCTAAAATTGATGGATTCAAAAACTCTTTAATACTTAGAAAATGGTTTAAATAATTTGTTATAGGCAAAAATATATGAACAATAAAACACCACAAGAAAATAAAGGGGGACGGATTTTACAACAACTAAGCCTTAAAATAGTGACAATTAAGTTAAGGCATGCTATATGGATTTTAATACCATATGTTCAATTGATTTTGTTACAATTATGCATAATTTTAGCCTAAGCAGGAAGTGAAATATATATTATCTAGGAGCTGGAGCATTGCAATTACCATTTGATAAGTCAGGGCTTTCCATTTCAAGAAAGCTAGTGAGCAATGTTTTTCTTGAAGATTGACCCTTTGAATTTGAGCTGCTACTCTCTGAAACTAGCTTTTGGCTTCCTTCATTTCCTTTCTCAATCTTGCTTGCCTCTTGTATTGCCACTATTACTTCCTGCATTCTCGGCCTCGAAACCGAACGTTGCTGAACACACTGGATCGCAACTTCAGCAACTCTCCATATCGACTCCATTTTCGCATTCCCTACTAGAACAGGATCCACGATGCTCGCGATATCGCCTTTTCTGATCAAGGCTCTTGCCTGAAAATATGCCATTTCGGGTTTGTTAAAAAAAAAAAAGCTTTGTTCTTTTGGTTTTGTTGTAAAACTGAATTCATACCCAGTGAACTATGTTCAAATCTGCACCGAATTCTTCAGCCGAGACTGGCTTTTTACCAGAGATCAGTTCGAGAAGAACCACCCCGAAACTATACACGTCGCTCTTTTCAGTCAGTTGCTGATTAGCATAGTACCTGTAAAAATTGAGCCAAGTCTGAAGTGTAGGAACCAAATGTATCAAAAATTAAAATACAAGGATCAAAATGACATGTTTTACTGACTTGATGGGGCAAATTTTGATTTTTTTGACTTACTCAGGATCCAGGTAACCAACTGTTCCTCTAGCAACACTAGAAATATGTGTTAGATCTTCTTCGGCTTGTCTCGAAAGTCCAAAGTCGGAAACTTTTGCTTTCATGTTGATGTCTAGTAAAATATTGCTCGTTTTTATGTCTCGGTGTATGATACTTGGGCTGCATCCAGTGTGCAAATATTCAAGGCCTACAAATATCAAAACTCGTTTTTAATTCAAGTGATCGGTTCGTTAGTAAATTAATTTTCGATAAAATGAGCTGTGAACTTTTTATACTGAACCTTTTGCGGCATCTTCAGCAACCCTCAGTCGAAGAAGCCAATCCAACGGTTTCTGAATACTCGAACCTGCCAATAGATAATCCCGGTTATTTGTTACAGAAAATTACTACCAAAGAAGAATAAGACAGATCGGAAAAAAAAAATTGTATGCGAACCATATATGTGATCCCTTAGTGTCCCGTTGTGCATATATTCATAGACGAGAATCCTCTGGTGTTCTTCTTCGCAAAATCCAATTAACGGAACCAAGTTTCGATGATGAATTCTCGACAATAGAGCAACCTGAAAACCGATTTTCGTCCAATCAATAATGGTTTTTGTATAAGTTGCAATTTGTTTTTTAATATTACCTCGGTTACAAACTGCCGTGTCATATGGCTCGATGTATCGGCCATTATTTTAACCGCTACTTCTTTTCCGTCTTTCATTTGGCCATGGAAGACGGTCCCGCAACTTCCTCTGCCGATTTTCTTGGAAAAGCTTTTAGTAGCTTCTTCAAGCTCGGAAAACGAAATGTAATATGACACGCCTTCGTCTGTTAGGTGCCAGCCTCGAGAAATAGAGTAAGCAGATGAAGGTTTTACACTGGATCGCATCGAGTTGCCAGCTGGCAGATCCAATAAAAGTAAGGACAGGACAATACACGGAATTTTCGTATAGATGACTCAGCAAAACTGATTATTGTTCATACCTGGCTCGTTCTTCTTATGATGAGGTGTCTTTTTCCGAAGTCGTCGTAGGCATATTAAACTTCCTATTAACAGAATTAACAGAACGACAACTACGCAAATTGAAATTCCAAGCATCAACTCGAAATGCACCTTTTTCGCTGCCTCTGTATGTAGCCCGGGGTTATGGCCGTAGCTGAAAAACACGATAACTAAGAAGCTTTCAACCACGAAATAGCAACGAAATGCCTTGAAAAACGACATACTCACTTAATAATCACTTTCCCAGTAAGAAGAGCTTGGGGAATTTCTCCACTGAAGGAATTGTTTTGTATATATCTGCCGTTTATGGTTGTGTTTCGAAGTTAGTATCCTGTAAAGCGATATTCGTAATCAATCGTCCTATGAAACATTGACTTACAGTTCTCGTAAGTTCGGTAAACTACTCATGTACTTCGGTATAGAACCTGACAAGTTATTGTTCTCCAAGTGTCTAAAAGACAGTAAGAAATAAATTAGTCCATTAACCTAAAAAATTGGCAGAAACACACAACTTTAAAAAATTGAAGTCCATTAACCTACACGATTTTCAAGTTGACGAGATTGCTTATATCGGGTAAAGGGCCTTCGAGAAAGTTACCATCCAACCACCTAAGACAATGAAAAGGAATCATCATAAGTTTCCTCTGAAAGAACAAATAGATACTTCATAGTATAACAGCACTTACAATTCTTCCAATTTGTCCATGTTATTGATCTCAGGCGGGATGTTGCCCTTCAAGTTCTTTCTCGATAGCACACTGTTCAATTGGTCAGTTTAAATCTATCTCATTAAGGGAACATATACAAGAATCAATAGAAAATCATTTTTCAATACATTTTTGTGATTCTTGGAGTAGTTGTTGAGGTACAATTCAGCCATTCCCATTGTATCGGGACACAAGGATCGCCTCCTTCATCGATACATGGACTTTCAGCAGCCATGGAACAAAGGGCGTTGAGAACAGTCCCTGCCAATAACAAAAAATTCGCCATTATTCAAGTAATTAATAATGTTGTAGTAGATGATGTACTTACCATCGTCAGTTTCAGTCTTTGATGCAATCTTGAGGTATTTACTGATCTCGATAGCGCTGAGAAGCGGCCCTTTAGTAGAATCACGAGTCTTAGCGAAGGAGAACGACAGAACGAAATCCAGAGTCACGTTCATGTAACTCGGTTCGTAAAGTCGGTAGGTCCCGTTGGCATTTTCGGCAATATTCACCACAGCGTTGCTGTAGTCCGGAACATAAGGCCTCACCATTTTGAATTTTCTCGTCTCGTTTTCCTTCAAATCCTCGATTTCCGCGAAAAATGCATACGCACGAGCATTTGCGGGGAAATCTTCGAGGTTCAGCCGATAGGTAAGTATTCCTTCTGTGCCAACAACGGCCGTTTGCATCACTTTGACAGGCGGATATTCTCTGGTCTGAATATCAATAGTTTTAGAAGTATTGATCCTTATAGTACCAGGAGCTACTCCCACAAGGAAATTCGCCCTTTTTACAAGATCGGAATCCCAAATTCTATCATAAGGATCATCTGGGTACCTGAAATAAAAGATAAAAATACAATCTTGACATCTATGCAACGAAAATTATCAACAAAAACAAAAAAAAACAACTTTGAATCAGACTACCTCAATGCATTTTCATTCGGGGCACCGAAATTTACTCGAGCTGCTAATTTCAAGAAGAAATCATCCTCGTAATCGGTAGCATACATCGAAAGGTTCAATGGCCTGAGCTCAATAGTAGACACGAAAGGAGAACCGGTTGTAGCGCAACAAATGCACACATCAATGGAACTTGATGGAGCTCTAACAATCATTTCTTTCGAATAAACTCTGGAAGCTTCCATTATGGTCACAATCGACCACTTAGTTGCGTCCAAGTAGAGTTCGAATTTCGGGAACGAATCCTCGCTTTCCAAGCTTCCATACTGAAATGTCGCACGAACAAGATAACGCCTTCTCTCTCGTGTGCCTAGTTTGTAGCAGTACTTCTTGTTGTCTGTAGGAAAGTCGCGGCGTCTTTGATACTGTAATAAATTCGGGTCTGGATCTTTCAGTAGCACTGACTTGCCATGATTCATCATACCATTGTCTGAAATCCATTGCAGCCCGGTTTTCGGATCACTGTAGTTACTTGTGCTTCCACAATCTATACTGATGAACTCTGCAAATCCCAAAACACCACTAAAAATCACTGCAATTGTAATCTAGAATGTATATAGTAATGTTCTCCCTGATCTAAGTAATCAAAAGATGAAACTGAAGCATGAACGGTTCTTCAAATTGGAGTGCACACAAAGTGACTATAAAAATGCCTCAAAGAAAAAGAAGATAGAAGGAGAACAAAACAAGTACCTGTAACTTGGCAGAGAACAGAAGGCAGAGAGAACAGAAAAAGAAGAAGGAAAGCAGAGTAAAAAGCCATTGATGAAATATAATTTGCAGAGACTACTGATAAAAATCTTTTTTGCTCTTTGCGTGTGTGAAGTTGATCAAAATCAAATTAACCCGTCATAATAGTTTCCTTCGTAACTAAGAATAGCAAGAGCTTGACTAATTGTAATTAAATGGTTTGTTTACCTTTGAGTTTCGCATGGCTGCTTTTTTGTTAGAGTATTGTTCATTCACAGGTTGTCTTCAAAATACGGGAATCTGCTTTTTCCCAGTAACAATAAAGATTTCATCTTTTTGCTTTATTTCTTTTCGAAAAGAAAGACTCTGACATTATCTCTACATGGAAGTTGGAAATACAACGATTCAACTCTTAGTTCAATTTTCTTGTTTTCAGGCAAAAAGATTTTTAAAAAATGATTGGATATGAATTCACCTAATTTGAAATTTTCCTGAACTAAATATTAAAGATAAAATTTAGAATAACATAATATTATTGGATCCATTTTAAGAGTGGATAAATCATCATTAATCACCTAACATTGATTAAATTTTGGTGTTACCCCTTATGAAATATTTGATGGAAGACATGAAAGGATGTCGAAAATTAGATACACTGTATAATCTATATTCTTAAAATAATTCTAGGCAAACTGCATATGAGCGGATTTTATGAAGTAAACAAAACGACACCCTTATAGTTTTGTTGATTTCGTAGTTGTTCTCCTAATCATATTTGATATATCTATTACTTGATCCTTGTGTTTTTGTAAAACAAATTTTGCGATCCACATTTAATACTTAAGCATGTGTGAATTGTAGTTGCGAATCTAAATAATAAGATAATCCTTTTAGAACGTCAATATCAAATAATCAAATCGAATGCTCAATGTAGAAAAATTAGTCAATCTTTTAATGAATTTACGCATAAAAAAATTGCATGCACAATATAGAAAAATGTAAAGTAAAAGCTACGTTTCCATCAATGATTCGATGAATATTTGATGTAAAATTAGCCAAATGGTAATAGTGGTAAAGTAAGCGAAAAAAAAATCATCGTAAGTGGTAAAGTAAACGAAAAAAAATCATCGTAAAAAAATCTAACTATTTTTTAAATGTGATAGAAATTGAATGATCTTTACTATTTGAAAATGATAATATTATGTCATCCATGTAACAAAATAACCAATTACAGAGTTTATGCTAATAATTTAATGGAATTGGCCCTATTAAAGAAATGTATAAGTCACTATTTTTGAATAATTCAATAACAAATATTCTCATCAATAAAATAATGGTATACATCACAATTTCATTTTCTATAGAATTTTTACAATCGTCTTGATTTTATTTAATCTAACGGGGTGAATTTAGCTAAGTAGTATCCTCAATTTGACACTAAATGTTTGTCATTATTTGAAATTTATAAAAGTTTAAGTTAGTACCATGTAGCTAACATAAAAAATGCATCATTTATCTTTATTGACGTGATAATTTTTTATTTATTATGTATTATGTGAGACGGGAGTTATAATTTTTTCGTGTTATTAATTAAGTGGACTGATAAAACACTCTGAATAAACATAAATGAAATACACCAAGCAAACCATGTAATAAAATTATTGAATTTGGTCATGCAAAAAAGTAAGAAGCATCTTTAAAAGAAAAGAAGAAACATTATCACCAAAAGGACCCTACTTAATCAATTATATTCTTAACTTTAATTTTCATTTTGCAAATTAACCACAAAATCACCTCTTTTTTGTGTGTTGGACTAAACTTTTCTTTTTATTTGAAAGCATGCATCTTCAAATTAAAATAAATGATAATGCTTGTCTTAATTAGGACATAAATCAAATTGGGTCCTCATCTTCATGCTATTTAAATACATAAAAGACAAAATTTAATACTACCATGTCTCACCATTAAATTTTACTCGTCGAATTAGTATGAAATGGTATGTTTATTTTACTCATCATAGGCATAAACTAGCTTGTTAAAAACTTTAAATCCAAAATAAATTCAATTTGAGAACCCCAAGGAATCAATCCTACACCCTTCCGCTTAAGAGAGAAACAACCTACCATCTAAGCTCTTGCATTTCTTTGCTATTGATGTACATACAAACATTACTATACAATAAACGCCTATATGAAAAAATTTATACCGATTATTTTTTTCCAGTCTGGATATAACGATTGTCAGACCATGCCACACTCTGCCACGATACATGATACATGTGTAATATTCAGAACAAAATAAAGCATCCCATTGGAAGTGGATTTGTTCTTTAATCAATACATTGACTAATTTAGGGGGTATTTCTCAAAACTTCTCGTTTTCAACTTTTAACTTAAAAGTATCTTTTAGGGAGATCTTAACTTATAAGTCAAACAATGAAGTGTTTCTGATAACTTTTTTTTAACTTAGAAGTTAAAAATAAGATAGAAGTTAAAAGTAAATCAGATTTACTTTAAAAAAAAGTCACTTACAAGACATAAATTGAAAAATTAGAAGTTTTGAGAAACACTCCCGTACTCCTTTTTCTTAATCATGAAAATTAGTGCAAATTAAGAGGTGATGAACTTCGATGACTTCATCTCATATATTATATAACACTCTTTCCATCTACTCAATATTATCGTTTTAACTAATTCACAGTTTTTAAGATAACAATTAATCGAATAATCTGATATACTCCCTCCGGTTCCTAATATTTGTCGTTTTAGACATTTTACTTTGATTCCTAATACTTGTCATTTTAAAATATCAATACATTTTTTAGCAAAATTTTCCTAATATAGCCTTGCATTAATTAGGAAAGAGATTAAGTGTAAATTAATTTATAAGTTGTTAGTTAAGAAGAGAAAGAATTTTGTTATAAAGTAAAATGGATAAAATAATCATTTTATAGTGCATTAAATGTCTTATTGGTTTGGATGAAAAATCTAAAATGACTTATATTAGGAACCAGAGGGAGTACTAATTTACCTTTTCATAAATGTCCTACTTTATTTTCAAGATTTTAGTGATATTGATTTCTAGAGTCTTCTCATCTTCTTATTAGATATTGGAATATGGCTATCTTGAAAGTTGAACAAATTAATAAGGGTAAAAATGAAAAATTCAGAGAAAAAATATCTTGAAAACACAAATGACAATAAAAAAGAGAAATTAAAATCTCTCTTAAAAGGTAATATTTTGTAGAAGGAGAGGGTAATTATTTTAAATCTAAATTTGTTATGAGTAATTATAAACACAAAAATCAAAATAATTAATTTTTACCCCAATATTCTCCGACTTGTTCTTATCCGATATTAAATTCACGGACAAACAAAAAAAAGTCAAATTAGAAAGACTTAGAAAGAAAAACTTAAATGTTGAATTGAAATTTATGGTTGACGAGGCTTTATTGTTTACGAGAAAACCAAAATGAGTATAAATTAGATTTAACTAATTTTATAAGAAATTGTGTACTTTTAACTTAGTTCGATTTGTGGTGTCGATGTTGCCTGTTAGAGTACTTTTAATACATCGATATGTAAGTTGTGTTGTAAATTCTTATGATTTTATTGACTTTCTCAGAAGTATCCCTTCTTACTCATAAATTGTTGTTAGAGAAAAACAACATATTTAGTTTAAAATCAAATTAGGTAAAAGGTCCTAAAAGTTTAGAATGATAGCAATTATCAAATCAACCACCCACCTCACAGAAACTCAACACATACACAATTCTATATCATATTCATATGTTAATATCACAAATTTCTTTATCAATAGTTTTTGAGAGTTCCAAAGGGCATCAATATATTTAGAGTGCTTTAATGCTCATCCGCTGTTCTTCCATCGTTTTCGTAAAAAATAATTAACAATATTAAATTTAATTGATACTTTTATTAGAATAAATAATTGAATATAATAATTATTAATATATTTATTTTAAATAATTGAACCACGTATCAAAATCTTAGAATAGCAAATAGAAGCTTAAATTATTGGATACCCTTTTTTAGTAATCTTTTTAATTAAAATATAAAAAATCGAAATAATAATCTATTTTAAAATTTCATAATTATCTTTCATATTTTATTAATGAACAACTTTATTTACTTGTATATAGTCTTCATAGTATTAAATGTATAATTAATATTTACTTACCGAGTTAATTATTTTATTAAAAAAAAGGAAAAAAATTTGCTATCCCCATTTATGTATCTCTTTCAATGTCTCTCATTCAAAGTTTGACATGTGTTGAATATAAAGGATAGAGAAACTCACTAACAAGAAAGAGAAAATTAGAATGTATAAAAAAATTTTAAAAACTTATACATGTCAAACTTTGAATGGGAAACATTGAAATTGACATACAAATGAGAATAACTGATTTTTTTCCAAAAATATGATAATTAAAATGTAATAAAAAATTAATAGATACAATTAAGGCTAATCTAAGAAGGATACGATGAATTAGACAAACAAGGCATCCCTTTCTTTCCTTACAGTTTGAGAGATCACATAATTTCATCACTAAGCAAAGTTCCTCTCTCTCTCTCTTAAAGTCTCCATTTTTTCTCCCTTTAAGCTTTCTCTCTCTTATAGCTTCCTCCTTTTTTTATCACATTCTCTCTTTTCTTTTTGGGTTTTCTTGTCTGTTCAATACCCAAAAAGTACAGAACAAAATGTGGCAGAAACATCCCAATAAATCTTCTTCCTTTAGAGAATCCCTTAAAGCTCTTGAAGCTGATATTCAGCATGCCAATACACTGTAAGTTCTTTAGTTTGTATCCCTTTGATTGCTTCAATTTGTTTGATTAACCATTATCTTACAAATTTTAGATTTTCTGAAAAGGGTTTATGAATTTGAGTGGGGTTTCATCTGTTTGCGGTAGGTAGGGCACAAATTGATAGGATCAGAAGTTGAGTTGGTCAATTTTTTTGAATTTGGGTTTTATAATTTGAAGTGATCAAACAGATAGATGATGAATTTGAATATTAGGGTTTTGGCAATACTTTCTTATTGGAATTTTTGCTACAATTTGTAGTTATAAAACTGTTGACCCATAAAGTTGTTTGATTATTTCCAGCAAGGCATGTTCTTTTGGACTAAAACTACCTGAACTGAATCTGAATTCGATTTGGTGTAAATTTATAAGTGTTGGAACTGAACTGAACCTTGTTGAATTGGATGAAAATGAATAGCAGGACAAAAGAACCTGTCTTAACTAAGTATCCATTCTTTGAAATGACTGTGTTTGCTTGACTGAGTAAATTCATTTGGATGGTGTTGTAATTGCAGGGCAGCAAGTTTGCCAGGGGATTACGGCGGGGATCGTGTGCAATTAAGATTATCTTATAGCCCTTTTGCCCCATTCATCTTGTTTTTGGTTGAATGGATGGATTATAGTTGTACAGATTCCCTTCCTACTTATTTAGGCCTTCTCAACATACTTGTCTACAAGGTGTTTGATGAAATGTCTCTATGAATCCTATGGTTTAAAATAATCGCTTATGGTTTTCGAATGCTTAAATGAAACGCTATATTGATTTCAGGTTTATGTAGATGGAATGCCAACATTGTCCTCTAAAGAAAGGAAGGCCACGCTTAGGGAATTTTACGGTCCGCATCAACTCCTCGAGGAATTATTAATTCGTATAATTTGCTTTGCTTTGTTACTTGTGCTTGACTTGTGAATGCTTTTGGTTGATGTTGTTGTAGCTATTATATACCCTTCACTTAGGCTGCTCGAGGAAGAGTCTATCGAACTCGAGGACGGCCCAAAGAGAAAGGAGGACAAGAGGAGAAATCCCGATACTCGGTTCGAGCGAGATGATGAATGTGGGATATGCATGGAAGATAATGCCACGATGGTATTGCCCAACTGCGGCCACTTTATGTGCATC
>CATIWQ010615791.1:0-21787 GCA_949673415.1 Euphorbia schlechtendalii | reverse complement strand
TGAAGGGTTGCGTCTATCCAAACGAAGGGTTGTGTCCATTGGTGAAAGATTGCATCTCTTCATTGTGATTGGTTGAGAAGCTTTGATATAATCCATAATGGATAAGCACCTTTTCATGATTGGTTGACTCCTGATAGGTGTTTGTTCATTTGTAGTTGATGGCGGTTGATCATGCTTATCTGGCGATTACTAGTTAAAAAGATAATACCAGAAAACCGTCCATGTCATGACCGCGATACACATGTCGCGACCGTAAATCTTTGATTGGCAATCTTCTATTTCTGAAGTAAACAAGTCACGACCGTGAATTAAGTTTTACTCAGAGTTCTTCTTGTAACTTCACCGATCTTCGATAGCTTCGATCCTAAGCCAAATCTTTATGTTCCATGCATTTGTTTGCACCTTTTTCACTCTTTTTTCATAGAATTCCACTTTAGCTCATTTTACACCCAAGATTTACCTAGTATCTGCATTTGCATAAAAAACAACTACATACCATTTGAAATCTTTTATATGAAGTATAAAAATGACTAAAACTACAGTGTATTTTGTATAAAATTAATGTGATAATAAGTGTAATTATACACTTATCACTACCTACTAAGGAAAATTGGTTGGACCAAATTTCCGGAATTTAAACAGAAGGGGTTATTTTGAATGTTGAGAAAATAGTAGGAATTATGTGTTTAATTAAAGACCTTTTATAAAATGCATGTACATATACTAATGTCTAAATAAATTCTATCTCATATCTAAGTAGAATATGATCACTAACGAAAATATTCACATTGATATCGGTCCTCTTGTTGACATAAAATATGATGCTTCCAACTTCAATGAGTGGTTTGAGACTATTAAACGAGCTCTTCAAAACTACTACCTAGATTACGATTTGACTGATCCATGTCCCAACCATCCCAGCAAGAATGCTTTTGCATGTGAGGTGAACGATTATGAGGAGCATAAGGGAAACTTTGAGTTTCCTGCAAAACTCATGTTATACCATATGCTCCCAAAGTATGTACACGTGTACAAAGGGTTGGATCTTGCAACCATGATTCATTTTCTCAAGTCAATGGAAATTTTAGAAGATAAATTATTCCACAGTAAGTTGCAAGGAGACACCTCAGTAGTAGAGTTGGTTATAAACGTATATGACAACTCGGAGAAATTGAGAGAGAGTTGGGAGTTGAGTATAGTGAGCTATCTTTGAGGGAAATTGTATTGAGGGAATTTCAATAAATATGTTTCCTTCAAGAAGATGCTTAAGGAGTGTTCTCCCAATTATACCTTGACCCCACTTATGGACTTCCTCAATATTTATGATATTGAGTTTAGAAATAAACTCAAAGAGCAAGTGAATGTTGAGGACCTTAAGTTGAAGAAACTTAAAGGTTTAAAAGTCAAGAGAAAGCTCATGAAGAAGTTAGATTTGAAGAGGGAAATATTTCTCTTGGAACAAGCTCATTGGATGATGAAAGCTTTGGCTCGGTTTTGTAAACAAGTGAAGAAGAACCCAAGTATGGCATCTACTTTAGTTATGTTCATGATAGAGAGTTTCTCTACAGTTCCTTATGAGTCTACATGGTTATTGCATACTGGTTGTGGTACTTATATATGTACTTCTGTGCAGGGGTTGCGGAATAGTTTGAGGCTAGTAAAAAAGGAAACGGACCTAAGAGTTAGAAATGGAGCACGGGTTGCTACAACAGTTGTAGGGACATATAACCTTTGTTTTCCTAGTGGCCTTGTTTTAGTTTTGAACAATTGCTATTATATTCCAGCTGTCACTAAGAATATTATTTCTATTGCACATTTAGCAACAGAGGGATTTAAGATTTTATTTTCTAATAATAATTGTCAAATTCATTGTGATAATATTCTTTATGCTTATGGAATATCTATTGAGGGAATTAATGTTTTAGATACTAAAACTAAAATTCTAAATATGAAAATTGTTAAGAAATCAAGATTAGATAACGAGAAATCCTCATACTTATGACACTGTCATCTAGACCATATAAATGACACTCGCTTTACTAAGTTACACAAATGTGGTGACTTGCACCCAATGGAATGGGAATCCTAGGGGCATGGAAAACCTTGTTCAAAGGGGAAGATGACTAAGAAACCTTTCAAAGGAAAGGGTCAGCATACCACTAGAACTTTGGAAATAATACATTCCGATGTATGTGGTCCAATGAGTGTTAAGACACACGAGGGTTTCGTCTACTTCATAACTTTTATTTACGATTATTCACGATATGGTTATATGTACCTAGTGAAGTACCAGTCTTAAAGTTTTGAGAAATTCAAAGAGTTCAGAACTGAAGTAGAGAAACATATTTAGAACAGTATCAAGACCCTTAGATCTTATTGACGTGGTGAATACTTAAGATAAGAGTTTCAGGATTATCTAAGCGATAATGGTATTTTAGACACCTCCTTATACACCCTAACACAATCGAGTGTCATATTGGAGGAATCGAACCTTACTTAATATGGTTTAGTCCATGATGAGCCAAGAAGAACTCAACAGATCTTTTTAGGGTTATTCCCTTGAGAGTGCACTTTATATTCTAAAAAGAGTACCCTAGAAATCTATTGATCAAACACCATACGAATTATGGTATGGTAAGAAACTAGCTCTTTCTCACCTGAGAGTTTAGGGATGTCCGGCTCATGTAAAGAGAACATTTTTAGAGAAGATGGGTGCTAAGTTTGATAGGTGTTTGTTTGTATGTTACCCTAAGGACACTATGGGTTATACCTTTTATGATACCAAGGAACAAAATGTACTTGTTTCTAGAAATGATCAATTCCTTGAGAAGGATCATATACTTACGAAAGCTAGTGGGAGCAATCTTGAGTTAGGTATGTAAGAGTATCAAATAAACAATCAATTGATTATCCCTACACATGTTACACAAGAAAGTGTAGGCATGGAACAACCTATTATAACACCAACATTGCATATGTTAGGTCGGGCTCCAATCGCTCCTGAGGGATACGATTTTCTCATCACTGATGATAAACATCTCTTCCTTATGGAAGATAATGAGCTTAAGACTTATAAGGAGGTGATGGAAGGCTCAGAGTCTGACAAATGGTTTACAGCCATGAGATCAGAGATGGACTCCATGTACGACAATCAAGTTTGGAACTTGGTTGATGCTCCAAGTGAAATTAAGCCCATAGGATGCAAGTAGGTTTTCAAGAAAGGTTGGTAATGTAATTACCTATAAAGAAAGGTTGGTTGTAAAATGTTAAAGTAAAAAAGAAGACATTAACTATAATGAAACCTTTTCATCAGTACCCATGTTAAAGTCTATTAGAATACTCCTTGCCATCAACGCTCATTACGATTATGAGATCTGGCAGATGGATGTGAAAATTGTGTTCCTTAATAGGAATCTAGATTAGGATGTGTATATGACACAACCCGAGGGTTTGACATCCAAGGATGGCTCGATGGTATGCAAGTTGCAGAATTCCATTTACGGACTTAAGCAAGCATCAAGGAGTTGGAATATTAGGTTTGACGAGACAACCCGAGAAATTTGTTTTATGTTAAACGCTAATGAGCCTTGTGTATATAAGATGGCTAGTGGGAGTGTGATCATTTTCCTTGTATTATATGTCGATGACATGTTACTGATAGGATATGATATTCCTTTTATTTAGATAGTTTAGTCATGGTTCTCAAAGAAGTTGTCCATGAAAGACCTTGGAGAAGCAGCTTTTATACTCGGTATAAAGATCTACCTAGATAGATTTAGAAGATTGCTAGGTCTTTCGCTAAGTACATACACAGAAAAGGTTTTTGCTAGATTTAATATCTCACAGGATTAACCTTTCTACATCTGAGTATCCGAGAATACAAGAGGAGAGACTATGCATGAATAGAATACCCTATGAATCAGCGATAGGTTCCATCATTTATGTTATGGTATGCACTCAGCCTAACATGTCACATGCTTTGAGCGTCATGAGCAGATTTCAATCTAACCCAGATGAGAAGCACTAGATGACCGTTAAAACAATCCTTAAGTACTTACATAGGACTAAGGATATGTTTTTAGTATATGGAGAAGGTGATCTCACTTTGAAGGGATACACCGACGCGAGTTTTCTGTCTGACAAGGTTGATTATAAGTCTCAGTCAGGTTATGTGTTTATGTTAAATGGAGGGGCAATTGTTTGGAAAAGTTTCAAAGAGGATAAGACTGCCCATTCAACCATAGAATCTAAGTATTTAGCTACTTTCGAAGTAGCTAAGCAAGCTATCTAGCTTAAGGGATTTATTAGTAATCTTGGTGTGGTGTCCAGCACTGTAAATCTAATAGCGGTCTATTGCGATAACAATTGGGCTATTGCTCAGGCAAGGGAACCACGATATCATCACAAAAACAAACATATACTCGAAAAATACTATCTCGTTCAAGAGATGGAAGCTAGGAAAGATATAATTTAGAATACATCCGGATGGATCAGAATCTAGCGGATGGGATAACTAAGCCATTGACTCAGGTTAAACATGACCAGCATGTTAACGAGTATGGAAAAAAGCACATGGGTAATTGGTTCTAGTGCAGGTGGGAGATTGTTAGACATGATGTATACCCTAAAGGCAATTGGGTTGATATATCTTTATTAACTATAATGTACAAATAGTTTCAAACTATTACTAATGATAATTAAGGCATCTTTGTTACTTATCAGTGCTTTTAATTAATTTATGTATCTAGTTGGTATCATGTATGTATAGTATATAATATGCATAGGCGCATTAAGGAGACAAAGTTCGTGACTACTTCATAGCGTAAAAGTGCAAGGATATAGTGAGAGCGATGCGGTGTGAGAACTGCACATACATGTCACTATGAATAGTCTAAACATCCTTAGTCATAGTTTCATTGAGACTAGACATCAATGGAACGAATAGACTAGTATTTGTAGGCTTACTCCTTGAAATAGATCCAAGCAGTCGACCTCACGAGCTGAAGGTGGTACCTTGAGTTAACACATGAGATAGACACTCAAAAATAATTATATCCATGTGTTGGTGTAATGTCTTATTGTAGTAGCAGTATAAGTATCCTCAAACCTGAGATACTAGTTACCTTGTGTAGGAGTTGCTATACTTTTGGTCACACTTATTCATACCTTGGTGATCAGGATGACACGGGTGATTACGGGTATAATGATGTGATAATGTATAATTACACTTATTATCATGATATTTTTACTTATGAAATGATATGGTTTATAGTCATTGTATACTTCATACAAAAGATTTCACATGGTTTGTAGTTGTTTTTTATGCAAGTGTAGAAACTAGGTGAATCTTGGGAGTAAAATGATCAAAGATGGAATTCTATGTAAAAAGAGTGAAAAAGGTGAAAAAAGATGTGTGGAACACAAGGAATTGGCTTAGGATCGAAGTTGTAAAAGATCAGCAAAGATGCAAAGAAAAATCATGAAGAAAAAAACATATCACGATCGTGACACCCATTTGCGGTCGCAAATTGACATCCTTCACAAATAGAAAGTTACCAACTATTATCCACGATCGTAATATGTATATCATGCTCGCGACTTGTGATGGTTTTTGGTCAACTCTTCTCAACTTCCAACTGTCGGATAAGAACGATCAATCGCCATCAACTATCAGATAAAAAGACACCTTTTGGAAGTAATCCAATCATGAAAAGGTACCTTTCCATTGAAGATGAGGATGAAACTTTGCATCCAATCACATTGAAGTGATGCAACCCTTCACCAATGGACATGACTCTTCGTTTGGATAGATGCAACCCTTCGCACTCTATAAATAGAGTCCTAAACCCAATCATTTTCTGGCAAAGAGGGGTAATGAATGGTAGTGTGCATGTGTAATGTGTATGTATAGATAAAGAGGGAAAATTATATAGATTTCTCTACATTTAAAATTTTAGTGAGAAAAATGTATAAGTGATTCGATTCTTATTTCGATCACTAGATTTCTCCATAAATTTAAGCGATTGTTGTATGAGTGTAATTGCAAAGCACTTATCAATAAAAGTTACTGTTCTTCAACATTCATTTGTTCGATATTCACATAGAATAGCATCCTAACGGAGGTTCTGTACGAGTCGAGACCGAATTCAAAGTAGATGCAGGAATTGCGGGAATTGAAGACTCCCATTAAAAGAGTGGATATGGTTTTATCTACTTATACATTCTATTTCGAAATTTATGATATGTCTATGTGTTATAACGAGTATTTCTTCTTGCATCATTTACATTAATGAAGTTTTATGCTTTCGAGTTAACTTTAAGACTAGTTTCGGGTTAACAAGATTGTGTATAGTCAGTGGATCTGTGATTATAATGATTGTTTAGTGAGCTAACATTTTTGGAGTGGTAACTTGCTAAATATGACCATGTGAGAGCGACCCGTACTATACATAGTATTATTGTTATCCAGGTTTTTATAAGTGTCATAATTCGTTTATCCAAGATTTAGAAAAGTCATTTCATGTGTTGCTCTATGGTGAATTATTGAATATTTGGGCGTCTAGAACCGTGTTTGTTAAAGTTATCTAGTGTATGAAATATTCTTGATGATTTTGCATGTTTTTCTTTACTATACTTGTTCTTAGGGAATATCTATCTAGTTTACATCTTCTCTAATCTGTTCATGCACCTATCTATTCATCAGTCTATCATCAATACCCTACAATTTATCTTATTTCTTTTGTTCCGTAACTCTAACTGGTCCTTGAAATCGAATTCTTTCCCCGTGGGATCGATATCTTTTAAAACTACATCGTAACTATATACTTGCAGTTATCATCATGTTTCTATTTGATAAGTGGTACTGACAACACCTGTTCATATTTAGAACTTTTATATTATCAGTAGAAAAGTTGCAAACAAATTTTTAGCACCGTTGCTGGGGAAGGCAAGTGCGTTCTAGAGATACAAAATTTGGAGACTACGGTACATTTTCCAATTTTATCTATTTGTTTCTTTCCTAAATTATATAATTTGTCTATCCTAACTTGGATGTGAAAAAGAATATGAAATAATCATCTTAGAGGTGATACGTCATATTATTGTATCTGAATTCTAGATAAATAGAATATTTTCTTCTATTTTTCCTATTCGCGTTCGCAACCCCATTTTGCGCTCATGAATCCCTATACAAAAATTTCTATTTCTCAATTCTCGTAAGTCATGATCACGATAATTAATCATGATCGTGACTTATGCGAAAACTGTAGCAGTTTAGCAGTTATTCAACGGTTATTCCTCCAAACTCTATAAATTGATGTGCGAGTGTTCATCATTTCTCACTTCTGAAACCTGAATTTCTTACCTTTTCAATCACAATTCAGTTCCAAACCTAAAACCATCTCATTTCTTTCAAAAATTCTTTCATTTCAAAATGGTTCTAACAAATAAATCCAATCTAGTTCCTCCCTCAAACTTACAAGAATGGTATGAGGCACCATTTTCGATCTATTCTCATGAAGAAGGAGATCATTTCAAGATAACCAAGGATGCTGAATATAAAAGTTCCTACACCATTCATAGGAATAGTTTCATCAATCTTGGGGTTTATGACAGGGGAATGTACTATCTCAGAATTCTGAACTTTGTCATTTTTTCAAACATGTCTCTGGGGAATAGTGTGGAAAATTGTATGGAGATGTTGGTAACATTGGCGTGGAAGAATGATAAGAAAGAGTGCCTAGTTTATCATCATCACCAAGTTGACAAGGAAAGCAATGGACAAATATATGTGATTTCCAAAGGATTACTACTACAAGATGCTTCCGGGGTGGGATCTTTACCAATATGGAACTGCCTGATTGGTCAAACAGAGTTCAAACAAGCATCTGCCTATAGACATGGATTCGTGATCCTTATTTGCTCGCATTGCACTTTTTCTTAAGTGGTGTATTGTTTGGTAAGTCAACTTTCGATCTTGTCATTCCTGAAGAATTGTTTGTGATGGAAGCAATTTGGAATGGCACACCTGTTGATGTTTTGAGTATATTGATGGAGACACTTACGTCAGCCACACAAAATCCCAGAATGACAGAATATGGGTGTGGAACGATGGTAAATCTGTTAGGACAGATTAGGAGAATTCCATATTCCACTGAAGTCTTTAGTGATGAAGATGAGATTCCAGAATTAACCATGGAAGTATTCTTCGAGTACGGATTTCTGGTAAAGTGCATTGGAGAAGATAGAATCACTCATGATTGGAAATCATGGAAGGAGAGAGTGGAAGCCAACAGAAGAAGAGAAAGGAAATTGCAAGGGAAGAAGAATGAAAAAATTGCAAGGGAAGAAGAACGAAAAGCAACCAGCCTCCAGGGAAAGTTGAACGAACTTACAGAGGCTCAAATCTCAATTCATAGGAAAATCGATGATATTCATACGTTGATGTTTGATGTCGAATGAGATTTACGGGAATCTTATTGTAAGGTTGAACTATTGACAAAATCGATTTCCTCCGAATAATTATTCGCTTTTCACTTAGGTTTAGGATTCTATACAGTTTGTTGTCTGTTTGTTTGTTTGTTTAATTGTATGTTTGTTAATGTATGTTAAGTATGAAAACAAATTTGAACAACAAGACGTTGATGTTCAATTACTATCTTCACCATAAATCATTCCAAGTATGAAAATAGTAAATATTTATTATTTATATTTAACATGTTTTTTTCTAAGTTTTTCTAGGACTAAGTCCAAAATTTGATGAAATAGAAGAATTGAAGAAGGTCGCGATCGCGAATATAGATTGTGCCCATGATATTATGTAGTAAAACCTTATGTTCCTGTTGTGAAGAAATTCATGATAGTGATAAGCCTTTGCGAATCACGACACAAGAAAAATATAACCTTTACGAATCACGAATTAACACGCGACAGAAGGCTGAAATTGCCATTAACGGCTAATTTGAAGGAAAAATGGCTATATTGACTATTAAGACCAATGAGAGACCTATTAGAACTCTATATAAGGTCTAGATTGAACCACCACAACCTTCTACAAAGCTTTCTAAAGTTCTGATTCTTTCATCTCTATTCTTCTACATTCCAAATCTTTTTCAACCTTTAGTTCAAAAACCAACATGCCTCGTGTTAAGCTAGCTGCCAATAGAAGATAAATCCCAAACTATTAACAAGAATACGGTTGTCCTTTTCCCATTTGTTCATGTAAGGAGGGGAAAAGATTCCAAGTTTTGAACAAATTGGAAATCACTGGTATGATCTTTCTTGATATGGTTTTGTTGGAGAATTTAGGCCTCCATGAGTAAATAGGGATGTATATCTCTTATTTGGGTTTAAACAAGTTCGTGGGGATGCGATTTCCACAAAATCGTGAATGGATTTTAGAATGTGTACTGATATTTGATTTTGAAGACAAAAAGAAGAGGACAATTCAATTTCGCAACCAAGGTAGACATTATCCCATCACAAGAGAGATGATGAGTACTTGGTTCGGGTTTGAAGTCAAAAATTCATCAAGCATGATAGAATCTTTTCCAGCAAATCAAGTTTGGGCAGATTTAATGGGTAAGAGAGTTTTCAATCCCAAAAATTCTCCAAATAAACTTATTAAGGATGAGTGTATTCTTCTACTTCATAAATACCTTGACACTTCACTATTTTGTCGAGTAGAGAAAACGAAAATCTAAAAGAGAGATTTTTTTGTTGTTTCTTGTTCAATGAATAAGCAAAAGGCAGAGTTCGTGGATATAATTTGGGACATGATGAAAAAGAATACAACGAGCATGAGGAACAAGATTGGGGCGGCCGAAATTATCACCGCCATTATAATTGGTGCACGAAACGAACTCCCCTATGTTCAACAACTGGGTGAGTACTTTTGATATATGGATGGGAGTTACTTAAAGAATACCAGACTTCTTCAAGAGAACGATGGTGTCTATTCTTTCTGCTCCTACTCCAACCACACCAAGAAACTAATCTCGAATCATGAAGATTCTTCCGTTGGCCCATCTGATCCAACTACTAGACATTGTCCTAGCAAGGCTGCGATGATTGAAGAAGATGATGAAGATGAAGAAGACAAAGCTCTGAAAGATTGGAAGGAGTGTATGTAGTAAAAATTAGACAATTGCCAAGCGGAACTTGGGGTGATGAAAAAAGACATGAAGATCATAAAGAAGAGTAATAAATCGATGCTTCGAAAATTACTATCTTTCTTTAGAAAAAAATTTTCAATTTACTCCTAGTCCCCCGGATTCTCCTTCTCAATAAAAATGGGTTTACTCTTTTCTTTACTTTTATTTTTCAAATTTTTAGACTAGTGAGTTATTTGTTTTGTTTTTCATTTTTAGTAAAATCTCTCATAATGAGGACATTGTGTTCTTTAGTGTGGGGGTTATTTGTAAAAAAATCCTTAAAATCCAAAAAAATCAAATAAATTAAAAAACTTGAAGAATATGAAAATTTTCTTGATTTTGTGTTGTTTATACATTATCCATACCTATGCTATACTAACATATGTTCCAAGGTTATTATGAGTGTTAGGTATTACAAGTTTGATGTTAGTGCAAATTTCGAACAAAATTTTTATTTCAAGTTTGAGTGCACATTGAAAGTGTGAGCACTTCATAGCACAACATTTAGCATTTTGCAAGGATGAGTGGTGAGTAACATTCAAAAGAAACATTCAAGTAAGTTTCGATATATTTCAATGCAACATGAATTAGTATAAGTTGTATAGTTTTATTTTAATGCTACTAATAAGTTTTAAGTGGAGTAATATCTAGTAGTGTCCTTACTATGAGTTTTATATGTTATTCTCGAATACATCCTATAAGTATTGAGTGTGTTTAAAGTGTTAGGAAACTATAGCCATAATACTTTGAAAGTGATCAATAAAGGATGAGGGTATTGGGAGAAAATCAAAAGAAAGAGAGGATAACTAATGAGTTATGCAAAAGGTGAGGAATGGTACGGAGCAGAAACTGCAACCATTCAATGAGTGAAAAAAAGAAAAGTAGCATAGCACGAAAAAAGGGTCAAAGTACAAATCTGTACTTCAAAAACATATGCTTAAAAGAAAAAAATGAGAGAAAGTGGTATGGAGCATAAAATGCAACCATTAAAAAAAGGGAGAGTGGTATGGAGCATAAAATGCAACCACTAAGAGTGTTTAGCATCCTAGGTTACCTAAAAATGCCTTGAGATCAATCTTTTCAAAGCATACTCCCTTTGTCCTTTATACTTTATACTATACTTGAGATAAGGAAATATTTGAGCGAGCATATAACACTTATATGAAGACGTGATTTGGCTGGCCCTCCATTAAGAGCAAAGGTATGCAACTAGACTATATAAATTGCAGATTACTAATTTGTGGGAAGTTTCAAATTTTTACTTCAACTTTATGCAACGTGGGGATGTGGCACTCACTACGATAGTCTTTTCACCAAATGAGGTACGAACTTGAATTACTATTTTATACAATTCTGTTGTGTTTACCTTGAGGACAAGGCAAAAGTTAAGCGTGGGGGTGTGATAAGTGTATAATTACAATTAGTATCATGATATTTTCACTTATAAAATGATATGGTTTAAAGTCATTTCATACTTCATATAAAAGAGTTCACGTGGTATGTATTTGTTTTTTATACAAGTGCATAAACTAGGTGAATCTTGGGAGTAAAATGATCAAAGATGGAATTCTATGTAAAAAGAGTGAAAAAGGTGAAAAACAATGTGTGGAACACAAGGAATCGGCTTAGGCTCGAAGTTGTCAAAGATCGGTAAAGTTGCAAAGAAAAATCATGAAGAAAAACACATGTCAGGATCGTGACTCCCATTCACGGTTGCGACTTATCATCCTTCACAAACAGAAAGTTACCAACTATTTTTCATGATTAATACATGTATATCGTGCTCGCAACTTGTGATGGTTTTTGGTCAACTCTTCTCAACTTCCAACCATCGGATAAGAATAATCAACAGCCATCAACTTTCAGATGAAAAGAAACCTTTTGGAAGCAATCCAATCATGAAAAGGTGCCATTCCATTAAAGATGAGGATGAAACTTTACATCTAATCACATTGAAGTGATGTAACCCTTCACCAATGGACATGACTCTTCATTTGGATAAAAGTAACCCTTCGCTCTATAAATAGAGTCCCAAACCTAACCATTTTTAGGCAGAGAGGGGCAATGAATGGTAGTGTGCATGTGTAATGTGTATGTATAGATAGAGAATGAAAATTATATAGATTTTGCTACGTTCAAAGTGTTAGTGAGAAAAATGTATAAGTGATTTGATTCTTACTTCGATCACTAGATTTCTCCACAAATTCGAGCGATTGTTGCATGCATGTAATAACAAAGCACTTATCAATAAAAGTTTATGTTCTTCAACATTCATTTGTTCGATATTCACAAAGAATAGCATCCTAGCGAAGGTTTAGTATGAGTCGAGACCGAATTCAAAGTAGACGCAGGAATTGCGGGAATTGATGACTCCTTTTAAAAGAGTGGATACGTATTGATCAACTTTATCTTTCACTTACATACCTTATAACTTTACTTTATTTTCTACTTATACTTTCCAATTTGAAGTTTATGATATGTGTATGTGTCATAACGAGTATTTCATCTTGTGTCATTTATATTAATGAAGTTATATACTTTCAAGTTAACTTTAAGAGCGATTTCGGGGATAACAAGATTGTGTATGATCACTGGATCTGTGATTATAAAGCTATTTAGTGAGCCAACATTTTTGGAGTGGTAACTTGCTAAATATGTCTATGTGAGAGCGACCCGTACTAAGCATAGTATTATTGTTATCTAGGTTTTTATAAGTGTCATTATTCATTTACCCTAGATTTAGAGAAGACATTTCATGTGTTGCTCTGCGGTAAATTATTGAATATTAGGGCAACTAGAACCGTGTTTGTTAAAGTTATCTAGTGTATAAAATATTCTTGATGATTTTGCATGTTTTTCTCTACTATACTTGTTCTTAGGGAATATCTATATAGTTTACATCTTCTCTAATTTGTTCGTGCATCTATCTATTCATCAATCTATCATCCAAACCCTACAATTTATCTTATTTCTGTTGTTCCGTAACTCTAGTTGGTCCTTAGAACCGAATTCCTTCCCTATGGGATCGATATCTTTTAAAACTACATCGCAACTGTATACTTGTAGTTATTATCATTTTTCTATTTGATCAGCAATAATGATAACACCTGTTCATATTTAGAACTTTAATATTATAAGTAGAAAAGTGGCAAACATGATTATAACATATTGGTAAGCCAAGTAGTCAAGATGGGATCTGTGAGCGGGAGACACGGAGCGGTGGGCCGAGAGCACGCATGATGAGAGGCGCGGTCCACCGGGGTGTTTGGAAAAAGGGTGCTACAGGTCGGGGACCCAGGAAAAAGGTTGAAAGAGGAGGGCGAAAATGTTTTAGATCTTTTCGAACCCGATTCCGCCATCTCTTAGTGTGGAGTCGCCACCTGGATTAGCTCTTTCCAGGAATTAGAGTCCTATGTGGCTTAACGTCCGGGGGAAGGCCTACCAAGACACAGAGATTCAGGTCCGGGATAAGTTGCTTATTTCTTAAGTGATCACATTATATTACATCTATAAAAAACTGTATTCTCTTAATTGTGCATATTCGCACTTAGGTCATTTTTTATTTTAAATGCATGATTCACGTATAGATAAAGTACTAAATCCATCCACAAAACAATAAGTAAATGCGAAAAATAAAATCACAAGGCTTTCAAAAATCGGGGGATGCAACCGCCCGCTACCCTATTAATTACATTTCCAGTAAAATATGTGCAATACCCGAAGGAAAAATAAAATCCTAAACATATATCTAACCTGCATCCACAAAGGTTAGCATAGGGGATACCACGTATGTTCGATTTGATTTTAGCAAGGCTCGTGTAGCTTAATTAAAACATCAACGATTTTAAGTTATTATTTTAAATAAAAATAGTTCATTTTTATTTACACGTATGTTGATCAATTTTATTATTGAAAATGACCGCATGGCAAATGGTGAGGTCTATTATCCAGGAATAATTTTAATTCCCTTCATTGGGGTATTCTAACATACAAAATAAATAAAAAAAAAGAAATAAAAGATGAAGAAGAAGAATATTACAACATTATAATAATAAGGAATAAAAATAATTCCTAGCCCAAAAAAATAAAAATTAGAAAGAAATGAAACATAAGATGAGCATGGAATTTGCAGTTCTAGGAACTCAGAAGCTTACCCTTACGGTATGAATCCACTTCGGTGTATCCGTTCGGCCTTTGGAAGTCCTCCTCGTCCTTTAGTTTAGGTGAAATTGTTTATGTAAAAGTCCAAAAATCTTCGTTTAATTCTTGGAATTTTTGTGTAATTTAATTGGAAAATACGTGATTATTTATCCTAAAAGATAATCAGACTCGGGTTCTAAATTTAATTTAGACCCGAGAATATCTAAGGATTTAAGAAGAAAAGATAAAGAAATTTGATTAAAAGATGAAGAGATTTGGGATCCAAATGTGTTTTGGATCCGAGAAAAAATTAGAAGAAAGTAAGAAATATTATTTGTATATTTTTATCTAAAAGAGTGGATTTTTCTCTCTGAATTTTTTTGAGCCCCCTTCAATCCAAAAAGGTTAGACTATTTATAGAAAAAACCTAAAAAATCCAAAAAAGGTAGGAAATTCTAGCGAGGCCTCGCTAGACTCTTGGCGAGGAAGCCTCGCCAGGAGGCCTGGCGAACTCTCCAGAAAGTCTAGTGAGCCTCGCTAGGGCATGGCGAGGTTTTCCAGGTCACTGGCAAGCCTCGCCAGGCCCTTGGCGAGGTTGGCCAGCCCTTTGGTGAGCCGAGCCTCGCCAAGTATAGGCGAGGCGGGCTCCGGATCCGGCTTCCGGTTGCGTTTTTGAATTTTTTTGTGTATTTTTATATTTTTTAGTTAATTTTCTGAATTAAAGTCCTTTTAAATTCAGAGACGAGGAAGACTCCCATATGAAGATCATCGGATGGTCAAAAATCATGTGATTTGAGAATAAATATCCCAAAAAGCCATCATCATTGAACACGTGAGCTGGTACAAAATCCCGTGCTCACAACTACCCCTCGTGTGATAATTGCCGATTGTATAACCAGTGTTATCACACAAAAAGAGTGGAGGGATAGAGAGAATACCTGACCGGAGTGGTTGGTGATTTCCTTTTCTCAATTGATGATAAAATAGGCCTTCCTTTCTGGCGTCGTGTCTTCGCATGGTTGTTCGTTTCTTTCTTCGAAATCCTTTAGGTACTTGGTGTCCCTTGTGGGGGGATACCATTTCTTTCTGTGATGTCCCCGTTGTGGTCAGCAACTGTTTCATTCTTCGGTTGATAAATGGGGCAGTTTATTTCTTCTATCATCGAGATAACTTTTTCCTTCTTCGGTTATGTTTTGAATTTCCTTAGTAGGATGTTGACTTGCTTCCTATCACAAGTCAGGGAAAAGATAATGTTAATACATTTCATGGTAAATGTTTTAATTATTTGATTGATTTTATGCGAAGCAAAAAATTTTGCCCCTTCAATCAAAAAATTAAAACATAACAAGTAAATAAGTTTAATAAGAAATTCGGGGATGTCCCACAATTGCTCCGTTATATTAGGATGCTTTTGTTGCAATGTTGATTTTATGCTTGAGTGGGCCGTCATCTTATTTGTGGGTTCCTCGTGTGGAGGTGGAGATTCTCGTTTATCGGGATAATGTTACCATGATTCAGCATCGTCTTTACTTGTAAATGATATGATGCTTATATGATGTATGTATGAATAATATTTATCATATGATGGATGTTTATCATGGGCTTCATCCATTGAGGAGCCTTCTCTTGTGCTAGTGCATGGTTGCCCCTAGGGTTTGTCTTGTTGGGGATTCCATTTATGACTTCCTCAAAGAGACGACCATGGGTTCGTTGAATCAGATTCGAGTTCTGAGCTTGGATCCGGTTTGAGGAAATTCTGGATTAGTCGTTAATCTCGCATTATATCGGTCATGATCGCTTGGAAGCTGTTTGCCTGAAGTGTTGGAGGTAAGTTATGTCTCGTACCATTCTGAGGAAGAGGTTATGATATTGGTTCTAAGTTTTGCATAGATCGCCCTTATGGGTTTTCAATCTATCGAGCCTTGTCTTAATTTTTACCTGGACCACCCTTTCAAGTTTTCAATCCAGCAGACTTTTTTATATTTTTTTGGACGTTTACTTGCGACATTCTACCATTGGCATGCAAGCAATCAAGATAAGCATATGCATAAAGATTCAGCAAAAATTACAATTCATTGATGAACTTAATAGGGGTATAAATGTTTCAAATGATTTGACTCCCATCATCAATTAGCCTTTTCATGTTTTTTAACCAATGTGGCTTCCTCGATGTCCTAAGTTTTGCCTGAGCCACCCTCTTTGTGTTTTTAACTCAACGGACTATTTTTTCTGTTGATTTGAAAAGAAGCCCTAATTTTTGCTCAACTAACCATGTGTTAATTGACAGGCTAAATACAAATTTTTTTTACTACTTTTAAGATATTTATTTCTTTCACCTATACGTGATAGCAATTGTGTAAGACTTTGTTGATAGATCAGCTGCCATCCATGTCCATGACTTCAGTTGTTATCTCGTTCAGCATTTCTGGTCGATTGGTTGGTGCTCACGTTGCTTTGCTGGCTTTAAGTGTATGTGATGATGAGTCTTGATGATTGCCCCACAAATAGTAGCGAGCTATGTGAAGGAACTGTTGACGTGTTCAACGGTCTAACTACATTTCATTTTTAACATTAACTCTTGTTTGAAATGACGGTGTTCCGTGTGATGGAGTTGTTGATGTGTTCAACGATCTGACTCCTTCTTTGTAGAATGGCGCTGGTCGTTTGGTCCCATGAATGGTGGTGATGGAGTTTGTTGACGTGTTCAATGATCCGACTCCTTCTTTGTGGCATTGCGTCGGTTGTTTGGTCCTGTGAATGGTTGTGATGGAGTTGTTGACATCTTCAACGATTTGTCTCCTTCTTTGTGATATTGCATCAATTGTTTGGTCCAAACTTGCTTGGTCAATATTTAGCCTTATTCTAGCTCCGATCCTTTTAATCTTTGCATGTTTCGTTCTCTTGGTAGATTCGGTGGACTTTTCATGCTTGGAGATCTTTCCATTGATCATTCATCCTTATATGATGAGGCAATTGCTATCACACGTTGTCTAAGTACATCTATTTGCCTCTCACTTTCTCTCAAGAGTCGAATCATTTAAATTTATTATGGGGAATCCATTTATACCCAAATTAATTTCATGAAATGATGTGTCACGTGTGCTAAAAACATTTTGTATATGCTTTATGAGAATACGTGATGTCATTGATAAAATATCAAGTAAATAAACAATGTTCAATTTATTCAAAAATAATTCAAAAGAAGCCTCGTAGGCAAAGTAGCAAAATGCTAATTTATTACATCATCATTCATCACGGGTTAGCGCCCCCCATAGGTGTCCATGGATTCGAAGTGCTTTATCCGCTCTGCCTTCTCAACATTTCTTGATAGCTATAGAAACTATCAGATCCGAATTTGTTCCTATATGGTGGCAGCTCACCGTCCAATAGCATTGTTATCATCTGCGGTAGGGTCAAATGAGTCTGCAGCCTGACCTGTGTGGCCATCCAATGTGTATAGTAAGATTTGAAGTTCTCGCATTGCCTTTTATGGCCTCCAGATGTTGCATTGTGGTTTCCATTTGAGAGTTGAAACCATAATGCCCTAGCATGGCTTGAGAAAGGCTATTCTAATCAATGGCTATATCCAGTAGAAGGTGGCTGTGCCATTCATTGACCGGGTGGCCTAAGGTGATGACAAAGAGCTTAGCTATCATTCGATCACTGACCCTTAATGCTCTCATCACTATCTGATAATGTGTCAAGTGAGCACGCGGGTTGTTAGATCCTACGTGCTTCTCAAACTACGGCAATGTGAAGTTTGGGGGTAAGTTGTCTTCTTCTCCCATTGTCAGTTGCGTAGGGTATGTGTTCTTTAGGTGACCACCATGAGTGGCCAAGAATTGTTGCCATAATTCCACCATGCCAGGTTGTTGGAGGATGGCATTCCCCGTGTTTGGGTACGAGCCATATTGCTCCTAAGGATATGCCTCGAAATGGGGCAGTTGAGGTTCCTAGAACTATGAGGCGACTGACATACTCCAGTTACGAATAGGTTGTTGGGTCATTCCTTGGTAGAAAGGCCCTGGTGCGAATGCTGGCTACCCCATTTGTCTCAGGAAAAATTGGAGAGGATTGGTAAAGTTTATACCTTGGCTACCCAATCGGAGTTTGGTTGAGCTGACTTTGTCCTTCCCAGAACTTATAAATGGCAGTAGGAGTTGAGGATACTGCATGCGAGGTAAGATATCCCCCTATTGGATTGATGTTTTTGAGGGTGACCTCCGGGCTAGACACTACATTCTGGGCCTTCCCGAGGTGTTGGCGAATGAGCATAGCTAGTTGTTCGCTGTTGGCAAAGGCGTTTATAGCAGCTGCAATCTCGGCACTCACCGACGACTGCTGAGAATTTTGTCCCATACGGACAGGGTGATCTTCCCTTGCACCTTCTCCTTGTGGACTAGCTATAATAGTGCGCTGAACCAAATTTGAGTCTGAACCCTAGTCCTTGCGTGAGTCAGCATATGGAACCCCTCCAGATTGGTCACAATTAGGGAAACGTGGACCAGGTGGTGAGCAGGCCTCTTCCAAGCCCCTTTGATACACGAGCAGAATATTAGACCGTGCATGTAAGATTCGTGATATGACTCATGATGAGGGTAATGCATGAGATTTTTAATGTTATGGATGCATTCACAAGGGGTTAGCATGCCATGATGTGAAATAACATGTATGTCAATCCATTTGAAATAAATAAGTTAGTCGTTAGGTAAAGATGAAAACTTGTGGAAATGAAAATCCAACATCGGGGGTTGGATTTGAGACTTGTACAATGTCTGTTGTGACATCGTAACATGTGTGATGTAAATGAGGTGGCTAAGTTACCTATGTGGTAATAGGTCAATGGTTTGAGGAATGAGGAGGTTAAAATTGTTTCGGGTAAACGGTGTGACATACCCTAATAAAATGAAAATAACTACCGTATGTAGCTACCTAATGAATGATTTAGTTATTTCGCCCAATTAGGGAAAAAGTTTTTGTATGGCTATGTGGTCATCAGTATTTGAGGGTATGTGGTGATACGTGAATTATTACCTTGTGTGGGTGAATGATTCGGGTATCAAGCATATACCCTTGAAGGTTTGGTAAGGTAAGTAAGTTCGCTCCATGTGGGCTTAGGTTAGGACATCAATTGGGATATCCTTTAATGTGGGGAATATGGTTTTGGGGAGGTACTTGCCCCATTTGGGCTTTTGGTGTGTATAATTACCCCGGAAGGGTTGTGAGTTGGATGTTGAGTGCACATCTCAAAGGTGATGTGTAGGATATATTATTGCCCCTTGTGGGTTAAGTGTCGGATGTCAAGTGGACATCACGTAGTAAAAGGAAGTTATGTTTGCCATGTGTTGGCTAATAGCGGGATGTCAAGTGGACATCTCGCTGAAAAGGGGTAAGTGATGTTCCTAAGTGGTTTTATGTTATCCTAGGGTGACACGATCTATAGTGTTAATTGTGCCTAAGTGTATGTGACACTGATGATGATAACATGATGTGTACATTTAATATCATGAGTGTGTGTGTTCAAGTGTCTGCACAAAAATTCACGGTTAGTATGACATTTGTACAATGACGAATTGAAAGCAGTATACACATAGCACATAGCATGCAACATTCAAACTTCCAACCATAAAACTCCTACGTGTAGGGTTTTTGGCTAGTCTCTTTCCTAAGTTTGGTTCATCTTAGTACCATGAAGATACTAAGGAGCACACCTGCAGAAAAATATAATGCATGGTCATTTGTTAGGTAACACCCTAGGGAAAATGCCTATGGTTTATTTACATGAGATTTGTAAATGGGTTGCTGATGTAGATGGTTCTTGTTGCTCTAAAATACACTCCAAACCTCTCTCCAAATGGGTTGAGGGAAGTACATGCGATATGGCAACAAGTGCTCCACCCGCTCAAGTACTATCTTTTCTCAGGGAGGTAAATTAGTACAAGAGAGAGCTTCAAGGTAATAGGAGTACCTTAGACTTATGGGCTAATCCCCTCTATTGCAATGCATTATTTAAGAATATGTCATAATTAAGAGAAAGCGGAATAATGTGATCAAAATTTTCTGCACTTATCCAAAATCTAAAACCTTTGAAAAAACAAGTTTTAGAAAAATCCCCAACGGAGCCACCACTATGAGCGGGCGACACGGAGCGCTGGGCTAAGAGCGCGTGGGATGAGAGGCGTGGTCCACCGAGGTGTTTGGAAAAGGGTCCTCCAGGTCTGGGACTTGGGAAAAAGGTTGAAAGAGGAGAGCGATGGCAGAATATTAGCTTGATCATACGAAATGGTGTATGGACAGGCTTCACTTTACATATGAAGAGAGAACGGACTATGCACAAGGCATAGTGAAAGAACAAGCAAGAAGATGGTAGGATAATATTATCAAGGAAAGGCAACTTGAAGAGATTACTTGGGCATTCTTCAAAGAACAATTTGAGAAGAAATATGTTAGTGAATGATTTAAGGATGAGCAGAAGAAATTGTTCTTATCTCTAAGGCAAGGAAGAATAACTGCGTCCGAATATGAATATCAATTTACCAAATTGGAAAGATATGCTCATGAGATTGTTGATAGTGAAGCAAAGCGATGTAAAAGGTTTGAAGATGGATTGAATGATGAAATCAAATTACATCTATTTGCAAAGAAGATTAGAATATTCACCTATTTAGTTGATGCTACTATGGGTATTGAGAAGATCAATTTGAGTAAACAACAGAGAATGGCTAAAAGATCAGGATTTCAGAAAGGGTCACAGGGTCAAGCAAGTTCACAAACTCCATCTAGTAAGAAACCAAAGGGAAATTCTGAACTAACACAATCTTATTACAGAGGGTTTTCACAACGACAAACTACCAGTGTTGGATCAGTGGCTAACCCATCTTTTGGTAAAGGTAGAGGGGATATACAGAGTTTCCTCAATGTGGAAAGAAACATATGGGTGAATGTTGGAAATTAGGAAGAAGATTTTTTTGGTGTGGTTCAAAGGATCATTTTATTGCAAACTATCCTCAGGAAAGAACTATTGTATCTGCACCAACTGTAGCTCTAGTTCCTACAGTGCAAAGTGGTCGTGGTAGGGGAAGAGGAAGTGCTAGTATGACTACCGAAAATGATGTTGCTCCAAGAGCACATCAAGGTGCTAGACCAGGTGGGATGGCACGAAGCTATGCGATCCGAGGACCAGAGACTCGAGATTCCACCGAAGTTATCGTTGGTAAATTTTTATTCTTTGATAATGATGTTTCATGCATTGATAGATCCAGGTTCAATCCATTCATACATATGCTCTACATTAGTTCGCAAAAAGGGGTTACTTGTAGAAAATATTGAAGTGACAAATCCTTTAGGGCATAGTATGATAGTAAACAAAGTATATATGAAATGTCCTATTAGGATTCAAAATCAAACTTTCCTAGCAAATTTGATCGAATTGCCTCTCCAAGATTATGATATCATTCTTGGAATGGATTGGTTTTCGGAGCATCGGGCTATGGTAG
>CATIWQ010615749.1:0-16670 GCA_949673415.1 Euphorbia schlechtendalii | reverse complement strand
CCCCTCCAACTCGATAAATGGTTTTGGAACTTAGCAATTAACGGGTTCCAAGCCGTCATCGGGATCCTCTTGTAGCTTAGCGGTGCTCCTAAATATGTAATCGGAAACTTCTCTACCTTGCATCCAAAGATATCCGCGCATGAATTGACGACACTCTCATGGACATTAACTCCCAAGATAGAGCTCTTATGAAAATTGATTCGAAGACCCGATATAAGCTCAAAACATCGTAATATTCTAATGAAAACGGGAATGAGAGTAACGTCCGTCGGTAGAAAGCACAAAGTGTCATCCGCAAATTGAATTAAGGACACATCTTCATCGACTCCGTCAATACGAAAACCCGGTATAATACCCTCCCGAATACAAGCCTCGAACAATTGCTTTAAGCCCTCGATTGCCAAAAGAAAGATGGAAGGAGACATGGGGTCTCCTTGTTTAACACCCCTCTCAATGTTAATTGGGGCACTAGGATCCCTTGACATTCGAACAATCAATAAAAGCAACTCCACTTAAATCCTTGTATGTACTACAATGCTTGGCATAAATTATAAGTCCAAAACGAGAGGAACCAAGTAAAATGGCTGTGTTCTTTATTGTTTACTACTTTTATATATTTGTTTAAATGCCGTTTTCATGGATTGAATCGCTACAAATACTAAACATATGAAACTCAAATTTATAAGAAATACAAAATGTTGTTATATAAATTCTTTTTTTTAAAGGTTAAATAAATTCTTAACTAGAGAGTGAATAATGATTTATCTGCCTTGATCATGGTTTATAATTAGTCATAATCGTAGTCATTCTCTACTCTTAATTTAGTTCACATAATCATATCCTGGAAATCCATTTTTCATAACTTTTTCTCGTAATGTACCTCAAACCTTTGTAATTTTTTTATATGATGAACTTTTTATAATTATTTCCTTAAAAGCGTTAGCATGATTATATTTCGGAAGGGTAGTTTTGAGACATAAATCATATGTGTGATGATCTGACTCAAGGTTAGAATAGAACATCTTCATTGAGAGGCTCACTCATTATGATGTGTGTGACCGAGCGAATTAGAACGTAATCGGGGCAAAACTTTGATCAGATCGCAACATAAAAAATATAGAAAAATAATTTTTTTATTATTTTTATATGTTTATATAAAAGCTTTAACAAATTTTATGAATTTATTAACGTGAATGATTAAAATTGTTAACCTCAAATTGAATTTTAAAATGATACTATTTATTTAATATTTAATAAAATTTGTGAAAAAATATATTTTAATTTATGTAAAATTTTAAATTAAAGAGGTGTTTCTTTCTTGGTGTAGGTTATGATGATTTTGTTTGTAACAAAGTAAATATTACTTTACCTCTTATCACGATTGGATAAATCTTTACACTATTGATTTAATGATGATAAGATGCAAAGTAATGAAGATTTTATTTTTGACAAAATCACTATACAATCTATCTTGTTTCTTACATTGCTAGCTAAGCCCTACAAAATATCGAGAATATTGTATGTTGTATTGCTCTTTTTATTACTTTAGTTGATAAAATATAAGCTTTTACTTTTTTTTTTGTTTCCCACGCCCTTAATCAGAGCTTTGCCCCGAATACATTCTAATCCAACCCGGATTGCAATATATGGCTATGTGAATGAGTCTCTCAACGATGATTATATATATTCATATTGCTTGAACATGAGATCTTGCATATGTAATAGGAAATCACTTAGTACCTGAACCAACTCCTTTAGGTGGAAATATCACATGAGCCTTATAATATACATCATAGATACCAAATGAATAACTAAGTTATAGGTGGAAATATATTTTTAAATAAAGTTCTGTTGTTCTTAAAATGTCCACTTGTAATCGTGTAAATTTGCATGAACAATTTGGCCACGTTGTAATAAAACTTTTTGACTTTTTGCTGTGATCGACACGTGAGCCTCATTGATAAATCATTAAATCTTAAACATTTTTAGGTTTTTTGCGCAAATATTTTTTTGACCATAATAACAATAATATTAATAACTTGATAAATAATAATAACTATACAAGGTATTACTGTTACTATTATTCTCCTATTACGGTTATTGTTATTCTCATTGGGTCGAAGGTTCGGTGTATCTAAATCATTTACAGTCCTTTTAACTTTTCAATTTAATTTCCTCAAAAGGAAAAGAAACCTTTTAGTTTTCTAATTTTTTTAGTCTTTTTAGTCTTTTCAATTCAATTTATTTATTTTAGTTTTTTAATTTTCGTCAGCCAAATTTTTTAATTTTTGTTAGTGAATAAATATAATTATTGTGATTGAAAATATCCAACAAAACTGTTAAACATATGAAATGAATAATAGATGCATTAAGTCTTAGAAAAAAAGCTAACTTTGCAACGGGAAGAAGATGATGGTCATCTAAATTATCTAATATAACCATCATATAAAGTATTTGTTCTCCTTTGATTTTGTTTGATAACAGGTGCATAATAGTATGGGATATGACCTAGTTAAGTTCAAATTTATTATCGAAAAATTGTCATAGTGGGATTTTTATCAAAATCAATAAAATATATTATATTATTAAAATGATTAATTTATCTATTTTACATTATTATAAAATTCTCTTTCTTCGTAATTAATACCTTAAAACTTCATTTATACTTAATTTCTTTCCTATTTAATGTAAGGGTAAACTAGAAAAAAATGTTAAATTTTGCATTGATATTTGAAAATAATAAACAAAAGAAAAAAAATAAAATGTTAAGTAAAATGATAATTTTTTAACATCGGAAAGAGTATAATTTGTTATCTCTATTCCATATTAACTTAAAAGTATCTTATACAATGGTGCTATGTGCTGTATAAATTTTGGACCTATAAATTGAGTACTCTTCAATACCTTCCGGGATATAAATGTTGGATATTTTTTGCATTTACTAAATGCTCTTTTTCAAGAATGTAAAGTTCTTTTTTGTAAAAGAAATAGGGATGGTTGATTTTATCCTTGCCATACGGTCACTTTTAATTTCAATGTAAGTAGCACATGTCCTACAATTATTTTTTAAAAAAGAACATACCCAAATTTATTTTCTATTGACGTAAAATTTTTCAAAACCTTTCTAAAAGTACACTTATATTCATCTATTGTAAATTAATTCTTTGGATTTTTTGAATTATAAAACTTGTGTAAAGCTTCAATTCATTATTACTAGTTTACAATCTCATTCAAAATTTTAATTTCAGCACTTATTATAAAGTACATGTATAATTGAAACATACTTTCTTTTCCTGAAAAATGAGAGCTTTATAAATGTAAAAAGGCTCCACTTCATTATTGATTTAATTAGTTTACTACAGGAAAAGTGGGAAAATTTGATCGATTTAGCTACAGAAAAAAGTAAAATCTACTTGTATATTAAAGGTTTAAGTCATTAATTATAATCATATGTTCACATGGAATCTAGTTTACTGATTTCGTGCAATAATTTGCCCTAATGTTGATAGGGAATACTTAAGTTTTCTTATGGATGAAAGCTTGTCATTAAATATGGAGATGGGATGGGACGAGAAAAACATTAATCAGGCTATGATATTGAATTAAACAAATCTATGATATCGAATATCTACCTAAATAGAGATTTGAGTTGTTTCCTTCCATAAATTGGCCAGTCGGGTTTGTAATTTTTTGTTACCTTTGATCCAAGTCCAAGTTCGTTAAAGCATGACGATTTGTTAGTTGACGATGAACTTTGTGTAAATATCTAATCTAGCTCGAGCAGATCGGACTATATATGTTTATATAAATATAGTTTAACTAGATGATTTATATAAATTTGTTATATATTTTTATATTATAAAATTTATTTAAATAATCTATATTTGGCTTGGTAACACCGTACCGTGCAATTTCGAGGCTTACCATGTTTTTATTTATTTATTATAAAGAAAATAATATATTGATTGAGTTGCTCGACACAAATACTTTAAGCTCAGTAAGAACATGAAATATATTTTTACATGTTGCATCGGAAATGAACAAGCATTTTTAGACGCACGGCCAGTCAAACCGCTCTATAAATATTTCTAATCGAGATGGAAACTAGTTTTTCTACAATCAAAATTTGGGATGAGAATTTTGGGTCCCATTGTAATCATAATTGTTCGAAAAAGTTTGCTAATATTGAATACATATTATTACACATGCACATGCAAACATAATTCAATATACATCGTCTATTACTTATCATCTCACAAACAATTTAAAATAGATGTAATCGAATATTTAGAACTATAATTTGATGCAAAAAGGAAACTCTAAAAAAATTGTGAACTTTTAGGACATACACATGTATAAAATATGCATACATGAATTTAGATTTTCTCAATTTCAAGTTGGTTAACCGTCGAGTAATTGATGTCTTAACTAGTAATGGAGATTGAATTTATAATTTTTAAAAATCGTAAATTCAAATTACATCCGAGGCAGAATGAAGTTTTCATTCTATTATATTTTCTTATAATATAAATTGTTTTACACATGTTTTATTTTATTACCAACGGTCACAAAACTCTTAAAAGCTATTATGTTGCACATGTTTTAATGACCTTCATTACTAAGAACAGTTTTACATTTACTTAAGATAATGGCCCTTGCTTTTTTATTGGGCCGTTATTTTACCATGACAGTATTTTTCTTTGTTTTATGTGAGTCTGGGGAAATTAATGAGCCAACTTTTGACACAACGGCAATATGTAGCTGCAGTTTTTTTATTGTAATTGAACGCTTGGTTTTACTGTCTTTTATTTGCTACATTTTTCTACATATATAAAAGACAGTGATGTGCTTTTGTACATGGTTTTGAGTTGGTTTAATACCAAGAGAAAATCATTTTGTCCCCGCTTAGCTATTATTGTATTTTGGATATGTATGACATTTTTGTTTACATCGTCACTTTCAAATCGGAAGTGAAGAAGTTGTTTAATCCTGTAATGAGCTATTAAGTATCTTTTAAGGACAGTATCTAGCACAACTCAATTTATCGGTGTTCAAGTTTACTTAACTTGCTTTATTATATATATTATACACACATATTCTATTGATTATATTTATTATTTGGTTGAAAGTTTGATTAAAAAATTTCATAAGACGATCTTTTCAATTTGGTTAGCATTTCCACAAATTAAATTTTGGAAAATCCTTTTCCGTGCATAGATATAATTACAAAGCCTATCATGTCCCATGCAATCATTCAATCTTTTTTCAGATTTAATTCCAACTTTTAAAATTTATAGGATTTAAATTATAGATATTATGTGTTTGTAACTTTGCGGTGAATTCAAGAGACTACTTTTCAGTTTCACAATAATCAATCCAACAATAATTCTTTGTAAATCATGTTGGTTTGGATATCATATTCTTAGGCATATGTTAGATTCGTAATGAGTTCAACTTTTTTTAAGCTTCTCGAAATGTCCGAACAAACTCAAACCAGTCTAATTTTATTGATATGGTTTTTGTAATTGCCATTCCATATGAACAATGCAAACTATGAGAAACTATTATTTTGAATCTACAATAATTACTCCTAATTATTTTTATTCTTGTGGAATAACTATTATTCTATATAAACCAAACTTATCCATTAAATTACAATAGGACTTAAATACAAACTTTATCACGTTAAAAGTAAATATAAAATAAGTTAATTCTCAACTTCTGAAGTTAGAACAATAGAAACAGACGTAGTAAAAGGAAAAAAATAACTTATTAAATGAGATATTTCTTGAATATTCAATATGTTGAATTCAAATCCATATAAGATTTCTTCAAACATACTTATCTTACGTTGGGATGAACAGTCAACAACCATACAATATTATTGTATTGTCATGTGAAATAAGACGCTATTCGGTGGAATTTCATATAAAAAATACTTAACAAATTCTCACAAAAGATAAAAATAATAACAGGTTTAACAAAATAGCCATTAGTTCTATTGACCATATGTTCGTTTCTTAAAATTATAAAAAATGCATCATTTTATCTCATAACTACACAAGATGTGAGGCAGGATATGTTTAAATGATGAAAAATCAAACTAATATAGATTACACACTACAAGAAATGTCACTATTTTTCCCTTTCCTCGCCACATCAACCATAAGCGACATATATACTCATTTTTAACAAGTTGAAAGATGATGGAATACTTTTAAAAGGTTAGAAAAAAGTAGCAACAACATAAAAATAGATCTCGCACCTGTATATATATGAAGACAACAGGGAACTGATTTCATTGAGCAGTTGTTTTTCGTAGCTAAATCTATTGACTCAATGGGAAGTTTTTCCAACGAGCCATTAAGTCCGGCCGGCCGAATGATGGTCCAACCAACTATGAACTCAGTAATTTACTGTGCACTTGGCATGAAAAATCCAGTCGATATAAACGCCTTAAAATCAACCATAGAAGATTCCCTGTTTGTTTCCCATCCAAGATTTCGCAGTCTTCTTTCTCGCGACGAAAATGGAAGGGAAATTTGGATTCCGTCAGTAGTTAACATCGACCGCCACGTTTTCGTCGCTGAAAACCCCGAAACTAGTGGCGACCCTGAGAAAATCGCACACAATTACGTGGCGGATTTATGCTTTAGCCCTCCATTAAGCTCCGACAAACCGTTGTGGGAAATCCATGTGTTGGAAAGGTGTTTGGTATTTCGAATTCACCATGCACTTGGCGACGGAATTTCACTAATGTCGATGTTGTTAGCTGGTTGTAGAAAGGCGGATGATCCAGAGTCACCGCCAACGTTGGTGGCTGTGAACAGCCGGCGGGAGGAGAACAATAAGAAGAAAAATAACTGGATTCTGATTTTGCTAGGGTTTATTAAGACGATATTTTTTACTATGTTTTACAGTTTGGAGTTTGCACTGAAGGGCTTCTTTATTCCCGACCGGAAAACGGTGATCTCCGGCGGTGAAGGGGTGGAGCTTTGGCCGAGGAAAATTGCTAATGCTCAGTTTTTGATTAAAAATATGAAGATAGTGAAAGAAGCAGTCGGTGATGCGGTAAGCGGTTTATTTTTTTGACGGAAATTTCAATCATTAGGATATCTTATAATTTAACATATTGAAATTGTTTGCAAGTGTAGACCATCAATGATGTTTTGATCGGAGTAATATCGGCCGGATTATCAAGATACTTGGATTACCGATCTTCAAAATGTAATAAATTTTATCTTTTATTATTATGATTATGGAAAAGGATTCTCTAATATTGAAGTCAAACATTAGAATAATATTTGCTCAATCCTTATTTTTCATTTCAAAATGAAAAGTATAAATTAAAAATGATGTTCTCACTCTCTTTCTTATGATTAGGAGAGATAAGAAACAACATTTCTCTGATTATTATAGATTACGATTTCATTTGATTAAGAACCTCAAAGAATAGTATGAAATAATGTCCTTTTTCCTTTAGAAATATTTATTCAACTTCGGTCTATTTTATTCTATTTTGCGAATGAAACACCGTAATATAATATTGTTCCAACTCTCCACTTTTGTGGACCATATTAAAAGCAGGTTTGAGATCGTTTTCATGTACTTTTCATCCGTTAGTCGATAAGTATTTGAGAGCATAAGTTTTCTTAGAAAAGTGAATAATCCATATAAATGTGTTCTCTAATTTTTCTTTCTTTTTTGTTAGCTATGAAAGAGGGCCAACGCATAACAGGAATAGCCATGGTTAACTTAAGAGCTAAACAAGGTTTGCAGGTAACTAATTAGTTAATATCACGGATTTAAATTGTTCACAGTTCATGACATAAATAAATTATTTAATATATCAAATTTATACCATAGATCGAGAGAATTGTTCATTGTTGTACACATATTTTTCCCATAAATTAACTTCCCAATGCTAAATTTGCTGTTATTTTATCAATTCAGGACGTGAGAGAAATGTTAAAAAAAGAATCAAAATGTAGATGGGGAAATGAAATCACAACAGTTTTAGTGCCAATTTATTATCAAAAAGGCATTGAACCTTTGCAATATGTGAAAAATGCTAAAGAATCCACAAAAATGAAGAAAAGAGGTCCGTTGGCTTACTTCTCACAAAAAAGTAGAGATTTTGGCATGTTCATAGCTGGACCAAAGGTAAAAAAGTTCAAATCTAAGTCATTATTTATCACTAAAATATACACAAATTATTGAGATTTAACCGCATATGTTTTTCATTTGCAGATCCTCAGCTCGATTGGTTACAAGTTCACGTGCAATACAACGTTTTCGATATCGAACGTTATGGGTCCACAAGAGGAGATCACTATTGCATGCAACCCTATAACATTCATAAGAGTTAACATATCACCATCTCCCCAGGTTAATATGTATACCTCTATCGAAAAAATTTTAAATCTGACGGACTATATATAAGCATGTCGGAGTTTATATATATATATATATGCACACACATTATTTTCTAACACAGACTATTCCACGTATGGAATAGTGAGGTTCATGGATCATACTTTTTTAAAAAAGTAGTAATGACATTGACTTTCGCTATATATAAGTATGGTTCACATATGTCTTGATTTTTTAACTTCCGCTAAGTTGATTGATGTTTTTTTTTTGTACAGGCATTGACATTGAACGTGGTGAGTTATGCAGGCAAAGCAGATATGCAAATAATGGTGGCTAAAGACATAATACCAGACCCAGAATTTCTTGCTAAGTGCTTTCAAGATTGTTTGCTTGAAATGACTGCAGCAGCTGCTATTTGAACCAATTTGTATTCTGTGTTTTCTTTTCCAATTTGCTAATGGAGCTTCAACTCAACCTTTTGTTATTTTCTAATCAATGTGCTAATTTTGTTATCTTTTCGAAGTGTTAATGGAAATGGTTATTTATCATTTCAAGTTTCCATTATGAACAGCTTGTAATTCTGATTTTAGTGTTAGTTAGACCTGCAAGACAATAATAAGTTTAAGAACTGGCTGGTATGTCAGTTTAACAACTTTGCTTATTAAGTCAGTGGAAAGGAAGGAAAATTGTTACACTTTATTGCTATTTTTAACATCTGATTAGTTTTATTTTACTGTAAAACGTTTTCGCTGTCTTGCATTCACAATCTAATTCCACATTTAGATTTGTGTCACTCGATCTCAATAAATGTGCTGATGCCATTTATAAATAGCCGTTATGTCTTGGAACATACACTTCGATATTACTTACTCCATTTCAAAATAATTACTGCCGTTTTAGGGTTTTTTTGGAAAATTTTAAGATAATTGTCTTTTTAGGTATCCAATGCACATTTTTAAAAAATTTATCTATTTTACCCTTAATTAATGCACGTTGAAAATGACAAAAGGAATAAAGTATCTAATCAACTTTCAAATTAATAAAAGTCATAGTGGTAAATGAGTATTTTTATCGTTTTAATTAATGTCTTATTGGTTTTGACAAACAACCTAAAAGTGAATTGTTATTTTGAAACGAAGAGGGTAATAATACAAATATTTATATCATTATATTTATATTTAAAAAGCTCCAAAAATCATCAGCCCCCACCTATGTATCACATTAAAGGATTCTAGAAGCACACTCAAATTTTTCAATTTAAAATAAACTTATGATTGAAAACATTAAATAATAAACCTTACAATACTTATTATAAAGCATTGTATAATTGAAGCTCTTTTTCCCAAAAAAAAAAACTGATTGCTTTGTAATCTTTTAAAAAGCTCCTGCTAGCTAATTGTATTGTAAGAAATAAAAAAAAGCTAATATTTAGATATAAAAATATTTTAGCAGTGATAAAATTATTTCAATGAAAATATTTATTATTTATTAAAAAATAAATACGAAGAAAAAGCAGAATTAATTTGATTTGTAAGTATTATTAGATTTAAAATTCAAAATTTTTATTAAAAAGTTGTCTTCATTTGAAGTATTGCATACCCTTTTTAGATTCAGATTAACTTTTGTAACGAAGTTTCTAACACTCCTAGGGTAATTTGAGGTTCAACACTAAAATTATTCTGATATATTTTTTTTTTGAAAAACAAATTATTCTGATATATACATTGACAAAATAGTTTTATCTATTTATTATCATGGATTAAAAACAAAAAAGTTCATAATCTCTCTCAAAAGATTAATACTTTTTGTTAAAGGATATAATTTTGTTTACAACTATTATTTTATGTAAACAACTTGTCAAATATATATACACCTTCATAATCGTAATTTAATTTTATTTTCCTTGTTAAACTTGCTAAATTTTCGCTTCAATGGCTCACTTTACCGAAGAACCACTAAGTCCTGCCAACCGGTTACTTTGTCAACCGGAGTTGACCACCATTGTACACTTTTCCATTGGCCTGAGACACGTTGTTGATAATATTACCTTTAAATCCACTCTCAAAAACTCTGTAGCCGTTACCCATCCAAGATTTTGTTGTCTTCTTTCTCGTGACAAAAATGGCCGCGAATAGTGGATCACGACAAAAATCGACATTGATCGCCACATCATCATCATCGCTGACTCAACCTCCTCCGCCACCAACAACGAGGAACATATTGTGCATGACTACATCGCCAATCTATGCCTAAGCACCCCGTTGAGCACTGACAAACCACTATGGGAAACTCATGTGTTGGAAAATGTGTGATATTTTGAATTCATCATGCGATTGGCGACGGAATGGCGTCGCATTTTGTAGCTGAATGTAGAAAGATGGTCGATTCTGACGAGGCGGTAACAACATCGGTGACTATAGGCAGCCGACGAGATGATAAGGGGAGTAAGGGGAAGAAGAGGAACTTGCTTGAGAATTTGATAGGGTTTATAAAGATGTTCTTATTCACTTTGATTTTAACTTTGGAGTTTGTTTTTAGGTGATTTTGGATCTCTAATCAGAAAACAGTGATCTCGGGCGGTGATGGGGTGGAGCTGTGGCCGAGAAAAGTTTCTTTCTTTAATTTAATGTAAGTGAAATACAAAAGTTTCTTGTAGAAAATGTTTCTTAATTTAGAATTTCATCATTCTTTTGCTAAACTTTCTTCCGTACTTTTTGAGAGAAAGTCAATTATTTTGTGCAAACATGCGAAAATTATAGCACATACTGAAATATTAAATTTAGAACTTGTAAATAACATGGTGTAACTCGGTTGATAACATAGACCAAGCAAGTTGAGGAGTACAAAATTCGAATCACATTAAATACATTTGTTAGGAGTGGTTAGTAACCTTAGTTGTGACTATGCCCTGAACAAGAATATTTCAACAAAGATACTTGTATATATTACAAAAATAAAATAAATTTTAGAACTAGTAATATTAAAATAAACAATTAGGTACCTATTATGTTAAAAGAATAAAATAAAGGGCCAATTGTGGTGCCGGCGCAGTGGCTTTGGACGGTAGATACAACCATAAAGAAAAAAGATTCAAAATTTTGACGGGGCAATGAAATCTCAACTGTTTTAGTGCCAGTTTACTATTTAAAAGGCATTGAAATATGTAAAAAATGCTAAAGAATCCAGTTGAAGATAAGAGGTAATGTGGCAATTTACAATCTAAAAGGCATTGAACCATTGATCATCAGCTCGATCGATCAAACAAAGCCCTAATGTTCCATAAAAAAAATTAGTCAACTCTCCCCAAATTACTTAAAGAGAGATGATTACTTCTTAAACATTATAGAACTTAATTAGAAATCTCATACATCAACAAGAAATCAAATTACGAAAAGTACGTAAAGAACACGAGTTTTTTTTACGTGGTATTCTTTTATTCTGGTGAAGGAAGTAATAAAACAATCCACGGGTGAAGGAGACTAGCATTATTATGATGGCACTAAAGACCGATAAAAGAAAAGGAATAACAACATTTAGAGATACAAGCTTAAAAACACATCGATGGGGATAAAAGACTCTAAATATCCTAAGCGCGCAGTACAAAAAACCGTAGTGTACAAAAAGCTAACTCAAAATCGCAAGAGAATCTGGACACGGAGAACCTTTTATGGGCTTTAAAATGACTTTCAATATTCTCTTTCCCAACAAACTCTAGTAAAAAAATGCCAGCGCATCTATCTTCAAGAGGATCAAGAACGAAGAAAAGCAACAAGGTAAAGAAAGAAAGAAAGAAAGAAAGAAAGAAAGAAAGGGAGTTTGAGAGTTGGCGAGAGAAGGGATATTTAAAATGCAATTTATGCATTATTTTAGTCTAATTTTGTGCTTGATTAATCCACTGTTTAGAATATATTGATTTATTTTGTGGATATGTTTTAGTTTTGATAGGAAAATGACTAAAGTGATGATAAATTTTGAAAATGAGATGGATTGAGCAGTTAAATAGAAAGAATTTGATATTAAATGAACTGCTTAGTGGAGCAAATAATGTAACAGAATTCACACAACAACTATTTACTTAATCACACAACAACAGTCAAAACACATGCAGAGTATAGGTAAAACATGTTAGGGTAGTATAATTAAAATTCTTTTTCCCAGAAAATGATTGCTTTGTAAGCAATTTTAAAAAGGCGTAATTAATTCTGCTAAAAGTATTACAAGAAAAATAGTCAATCAATGAGTAGAAATAAAAATTTCTAAAAGGAAAAAGGGTAAAATTATTTAAATAAGTTGATCATAATCATCTCTGTAGTTTTATAGAAAGTGCTAATAATTGCATGTTTAAAGTCACTTTGGTTTATGTACTAAAGATCTAGTGGGTAGCTTAAGTTCTTATGTTTTTGGTAAGAGTTGCCATACTTTTTTATTATAATAATATATTTTCCTCGACAATTTTTAAAATATTTCATTTTCATTCATTTTTTTATATGTATAATAGTTTATGTTATTTTTTCAACTTATAATAAACTCAGTTAAATAGAGTTAAGCTAAGTTCAATATTATTCAGTATCTTGTATTTATACATATTCATAAGTTGTAAAAATCATAACCTTCAAATAATGTTTGATGTCGAAGACTGTAGGAGAAGTTTTCAAACATTCATATTATACTTTTTAAAGAAAATTAATTATATTAAAGCTCCACAAAAAAAAAAAGACCAGCACAACTTTGGGATATATAGAACGCCACGCACTTGATAACTCATCCAAACAAACCCACCCCGCGTATTATTTTATTTTCCTATATATAGTGATTTCTAATTAGCTATTATCACTTAGCATGTTATAAATTCTCATATGTGTATATCAATTGTATGTATGCCTTGATAATTGTAATTTAATTGTTTTTGCTTCAATGGCACAATTTACCGGCGAACCACTGAGTCCCATCAGCCGGATAGTCGTTCGACCAGGAGTGACCACCATTATACACTTTGCCGTTGGCCTGAGAGACCCCGTCGATATATCCACCCTAAAATCCACCCTCGAGAACTCCCTTACTATTACACATCCAAGATTTTGCAGCCTTCTTTCTCGTGACGGAAATGGTCGGGAATGTTGGATCCCTACAGAAGTTGATATTGATCGCCACATCATCATCTCCGACACTACCTCCCCCACCACTAAAGATGAGGAACAAGTTGTGCACGATTACATTGCCAATTTATGCTTAAGCACTTCTTTGAGCACCGATAGACCGCTATGGGAAATTCACGTGTTGGAAAGGTGCTTGATATTTCGAATTCATCATGCACTTGGCGACGGAATGTCGTTGGTATCTCTGTTAGTAGCTGAATGTAGAAAGGTGGCCGATCCTAAAACGGTAACAACTTTGGCGAGTAGAGGCAAGCAACGGGATTGTAAGGGTGGGAGAGAGGAGAATAAGAAAAGCTGGATTGAGAATTTGACAGGGTTTATTAAAGTGTTCGTTTTCTCTTTGGAGTTTGCTTTGAGGTGTTTGTGGATCTCCGATCGGAAAACGGTGATCTTGGGCGGCGATGGGGTGGAGTTGTGGCCGAAAAAAATAGCTAGTGCTAAGTTTTTGATCGAACATATGAAGATAGTCAAAGAAGCCGTCGGTAATAATGCGGTATGTTCTTTATACAATCTTTATATTTTCCTTCATAATCCGATCTGTTGACATTGAAATTTTTTGAAAATGTAGACAATTAATGATGTTCTAATGGGAGTTATATCAGATGGACTATCGAGATACTTGGATCACCGATCTCCAAACTGTAATAAAGTTTCAACGAACACTCATCTCAATCCATCTTTTGAAGGATTGATAATTTCATATATAGTTTATTATGTTCTCTTGAATTGAATTTTATGTTGTATTTTTTTAAAAAAAAATTTGAATTTGGATGCCCAGTGTTAGTAAAATATTCTATTTTATTAGCTATGAAAGAAGGCCAAAGAATAACAGGAGTATCAATGGTTAACTTAAGAGAGCAATCCGGGTTGCAGGTAATTACAAATTTAATTTAATTTCCTTGAAATTTAATTATTTATTTTTTTCTCAATGTCTATTTTTAATAGGATGTGAAAGAAATGTTGAAAAAAGATTCAAAATGTAGATGGGGGAATGAAATAGGCATGGTTTTGGTGCCAATATATTATCAGAAAAGCAATATTGAAGCTTTGCAATATGTGAAGAATGCTAAGGAATTGACAAAAATGAAGAAAAAAGGTCCTGTGGCTTATTGGTCTCAATTATCTAGAAACTTGACTATGTGCTTCCTCGGACCAAAGGTAAAAAATCATTTAGTATTTGATTTTTTAATTGTCGTTTGGTTTAAGGGATTAAACATACCTAGCAATAAATTATATATGTATTGATTCATTCAAGAAAATAATGAATACACATTCTATCTTACTCTAATCCCGTGACAATATATAATTATAACCCAATGCATCACTATACTTACGTATATTCTATTCTAAAAGACTTATTGTTCCTCTGAGCTTTTCAAAGTGAATTCGTAGCTCCATCAACTTTCAAAATATGCACTACTTTGCTTGTTCGACGTTACGTGTGAGTTTCTGTTTGTTTGACTTTTCAGATGTCATTTTTCTGACTTTCTCTCTCCAATCAGAAGTTGACACGTGGCATTGAGGGAGCAAAATGATGCATTTTTTGAAAGTTGCGGTAGCTACGTGATCACCTTGAAAATTAATGGGGCAAAAGGTTTATAGGATAAATTCAAGTTTCCAGCATTACACCTTTATATAAATGGTTGGGATTGTTGATTATGAACAATAGTTTCTTAAGTCAAAACCAACTTAGTGATCCAAATGCATATTAATATTAGCAAGGATAAATAATTATAATTTCCTTCAATATCAAATACTAGCATTTTAAGATACTATACATAAAACTAATTTTTGTTCATAAACATATATTATGTTAAGAAATTTAATATTAAAAGGGATCATACAAAATACAAGAATGTTATAGTATGACAAAGAAAAATCACAAGAAAGTACAAATAATTTTTCAAAAGACAATAAATTACTTGTCTATTTCATCAAAACATGTGTTAATAATGTAACTTTGAACATCTTTTCATGCAGATAACCAGCGTGTTCAGCTACAATTTATTTTGTCATAGTACATTTACAATCTCGAACATTATGGGCCCACAAGAGGAGATTGAGATAGCAGGAAATACTATAACATCCATAAAAATGAGCACATTTGGCATACCAGTGGTAAGATTTATGTAATTATATTGTTTCATGATATTAACATAGTTCAAGAAATTCTACTGTGGTGATCCAAATAAAGGAAAAAAGAAAAAGGACGTCGTGTTAGTGACATGTCAGTACTATAGCTAACATGACGAAAAAGTTATCTTTTGCAGGCATTGTCAATGACAATGGTGAGCTATGCAGGGAAGGCTGATATGCAAATTGTGGTAGCTAAAGACATAATTCCCGATCCTGAGTTTTTAGCCAAGTGCTTTGAAGATTCTTTACTTCAAATGACTGAATCTGCCTCAAATATCATTTAAATGATACCTACTTATGTAAAATAAACAAATCAATTGATTTGGTGCATACTTGTGTCTTAAATTTTAACACTTGATGTCTCTTAATTAATATTTTCTTCCTTCCTATTAGACATTATCACACAGTGATGTCCTTCGCTAGTGATCTTCAAGCCTTCGAGTCTTCACGGGCCCTGCAAAACAAGTCTCTGGCCGGAAGTGTTTCCGGCGAAGACCCTTTGACGATCTAGTCAGTGGTTTGAGAAGAGTAGTCTTAGTGTATTCTTAGAATAATAACTGTTACCTGTACAGTGGGAGATTGTCTTGCTATTTATAGGATTACATGTAATGATGATGTGTGGGACTCATATGTAAGAATTACACGTGTGGCAAGCCGCTTGGGGGTCTTGTCCGCTGTCGGAGCATTAAATGATTCATCTCTGCCAGTCGGTAATGCATTTAATGCGGCAGAGGAGAGAGAGGTGTCAGAGTCGACATGGGTTCTGAGGATAGTGTCTCAGCTTAAGCGCTGTGGGTAACGTTGAAGGTCATTTAATTTGTGATGCTTTACCTCGGCGTGATGTGATGCTGATATGGTATCGGTGCGTAGTTGTGCCGAGACCTATCTTTGTTTAGCCCATGCAGTTATTTGGGTCTTCTAATGGGCCTTGAGGCCTTTAATGGGCCTTGATACCACCGTGTAAGTTTATATGCATGGCAAATGTTTTGTTCCATCAACTTTGAA
>CATIWQ010615683.1:0-10486 GCA_949673415.1 Euphorbia schlechtendalii | reverse complement strand
ATCAACCTGAATCAAAACCAATTTAAGATTGCAATGACCATGAGAAAAGTAATAAGATGTTACAAGATATCCAACTACAGAATCAATGCATAGTGGTTTGAGTAGATATATTGTTCATTCTAGAAAATGCTTTACCTCATAATTAGTCGAAGACATTGTTTCTCTGCTGCATTGGTATTTTTGAACCCATGGCAAAACCTCTCGATCTATGGCTAATGAAACCTCGATAGCTGCTTGATCAGGACCTATAATAGCCAGCTGTAGGAGGTGAGACACATGGATTAGTTGATATTTTATTTATGACTATTATGAAACCAAACTATTGGTATACTCTTGATGAAGTAGCAGTGGCAGAGCTTCAAGAAGAGCTATTTCACTTGAATTTGTACACATGGTAACGAAACTAATCAGAATAAGTCATGTCAATCTTGATTAAAAAGAAGATTTTATTTTTGACACTCAAGCTTTTGAACCCTATCAATAGAATCTTCAATAAATAAATTAACATTCCGCTCACTACAGAACCTCCGATAAATCAATCAAGGTTCTGCCCACATGAAAACCTATTCCAAAATATATGGATTAAAGTCATGAATTGCATTAGGAATCTAATGAAATATCATTGATTCTCTTCTACTACTACACATCCAACACAAAAAAAGCTCAAAAGCAACAAAATTAAAACTGAATTAGGGTTTAGATGCGACATTTGTGCTCAATTACCTTGAGCCGATCATTGTCAGTATCCACATCTCTACAAACACAGGCTACTTTGAATCTCTCAAATAGTTGCGAAGCCTCAATTAGCTTTGGATCTATTATCTCTCTTTATCTTTCTCCATCATCGTCGGCTTCTCACTTTCCTCTTTGTCTGCTATTTGCTTTCAATTTGCAGCTAAATCGCCATTGAAATGAGCAAAGAAGGAAGAAATCTCAAGAATAAAAAGAAGACGATGGGAAGAAGGATATCGTACAGTCCCAAACAAAATAAACAAACTGTATGATGAAAAATAAGAAACAAGAAGAAATCAAAATTGAAATTTAAAACTAGAGGGTATATTTATGTAAATATGAAACCAAATCAAGCCCATGTGTGACAATTTTCCCAAATTTTACTATGCCCAAGCAAGGCCTGAACTGAAGTCTTGCCCACCAAAAATGTCGGTGGAACTTTTTATTTTTCTTTAATTTATGGTAATTAATAACAAATAAATACTCATCGTATATGTGTTTGGCAAATAGCTCGATGAGAAAAGCAAGTTAATGAATGAGATAAATCATAAATTGATTGAAATTGTATTAAACGAAATAAAAAAATTCATTCACACATATACTTGTACCTGAATCATATAGCTATATATACACATATATTATACAAAGAATGCAAATTTAGAAAAGGAAGTCTAACCATTTTTTCCATTTTCCATTTCTCAAACACAATTTTTGAAGATCTACAGTATTTTTTCTTCAACCATCTTCCTCATCTTCTATTCTTCAAATCAAATTCATTTTAAAATAATGATATTTTATTATTTAACTAAAAAATAATAATATTTTATTATTTAACTAACAAAAAGAATAACAAAGCAAAAACTAAAGACAATGAAAAAGCAAAAACTAATACTGTTTTATTCAATTCTTCAAAAAATAATAATATTTTATTTAATCCCTAAAATAAGTGAATGGAACATTACACATATTTGGAGAATCTCATTTTGAAGATACATAGGAAATGGTTGAACTTAATATTTTCCCATATTCATCACTATTTTGAAAAATCCTCCAAAATCGAAATCATTAGAGTTGCTCCTAAGTTTCATTCTCTGAAATATGTGAAAACAATTACTAGTACTTGGTTGTAGTTATACACTACTTGCCAAGTTTGAAATTACATTTTTGAAATATTCAATATTATAAATATTTTCAAAAAGTGAAACGGCTTAGGTAATTGGCATTAAGGTCAATGATAACGTCTAAATATGCGTGCAAGTTAGGTTAACGATGCTAACTCTTTTCACCTTTTTTACCGCAGATAAAATTCTTTATCGTCAGCTAGATAACTTTAAAAGAGAAAGACAGGCGACAAAATACAGAGAAAGAGATTGAAGAAGCAAGGAAACAGTGACATTAGCGACAGCTCAGCATAGGAGAGGACGCAGTAGAGAAGAGAAGAGAATAGCCCTGTTATTTAAGGTTTAGCTACTTCACATCAGATATCCTATCTTTTTCAATCCCTACTCTCTTTTTCAGAGAGAACATCCATTCACAGATCTTCTTCTTCTTCAATTGGGTTTATTCTCTGGTACTCTCCTTTTTCTCACTGTCTGACAGATCTCTTCATCTTTATCTTAGATCTTTTCCCATTTTTTATTATATCCACTTCTCAGTCTGCCATGGCAAGTTCAGTTTTTTTTGGGAGCTATATTTTAATGCTGTTCTTGGACTTGACGTTCACCTTTTGTTCTTGTTTGTGTTTGGTGTGTTATGGGAACTTTGATGAATTAATGGTAGACCTATTTGTTGTTACTGGTTGGATCTGTCTATTCACATACTTTCCTATCTTTGTTCGATTGTGATGATTGGGTTGTTTCCTATTTTACTTGATTGTTCATGAGAACTGGAGAAAATATCTAATTGAGAGGGAGAAAGTGTCAATTGATGAATCATGAATACTTTTCTTCTTTTTTAAGTAAATAATTGCGGTTTAGTTCATTATTTTTTTTCCTTCTTTTAATGTTTTTGCGATTTAATTGGTAGGGAGAGAGAGAGTGAGTGAAATAAAAAGCGAGCAATGGCTTTGTTAGATTGGTTAATGGATTTGGGTCCCATTATCATGTGAAAGCAGTCATAAAAGCTAAGTGCCATAGAAAGTTAAACTACTAAATTTGCTATTGTACCCATCAGATCTTGTTTCTTACATCTTTTTTCAATGGTGCCGGATCTGCTTGTTCATCTTTCTCAAATGAAATTGCAGTTTTAGCTGTTGTTCAATTTCACTCACAAGCTGCATATTTAACGGGGGGAGTTGATTATTCAAAGAACCATGACGCATAAAGATGAGAAGAAAGCTAATCAGCCAGAAAAAATGGTCAAAATAGTACCTTTGTCAATGCTGTTTATTGTGCTGTGTGGGTTTTCATTTTATCTGGGTGGAATCTTCTGCACAGAGAGAAACAAAGTTGAGACAAAGGACGTTAAAAGAGCAGTTGCAGCTCCAAAAGAAACAATCGTCAGCCCTCTTCAAATCAAACCGGCGGTTTTCCCAGAATGCAGCAGTGACTATCAAGATTACACTCCCTGCACAGATCCAAGGGTAACATCAAATTTCAATTATGTTATGATTCAATTTTTAGGATCTAGAATTCAGATGTTTTTGAAATTGTGCAGAGATGGAGAAAGTATGGTTCGAAGCGGCTTACTTTCATGGAACGACACTGTCCTCCGTTATTCGAGAGGAAGGAATGCTTAGTTCCGCCCCCAGATGGATATAAGTCGCCGATCAAATGGCCTAAGAGCAGGGATCAGTGTTGGTACAGGTAATCTTTGAATTCTGTCACAGCCTTACAGGGGTTTCATTAGCTTAGATTGCTTTGCTCAGGTTGTTTCTTGTGTTCCAGGAATGTGCCATATGATTGGATCAACAAGCAGAAATCAAATCAGAACTGGCTTCGTAAAGAAGGCGACAAATTCCTGTTTCCTGGGGGAGGTACTATGTTTCCTAGAGGAGTGGGCGCCTATGTTGATCTAATGGTAGATCTAATCCCCGAAATGAAAGATGGAACCATTCGCACCGCCATTGATACTGGTTGTGGGGTGAGTATAGTGCAGCTATCTAGTTTTTGTCGATCCTTCGAAATCGACTTACTGGAATCAACAATTGTCATTGTTTGTTTGGTTATATGTAGGTTGCGAGCTGGGGTGGCGACCTGTTAGACAGGGGAATTCTGACTCTTTCTCTCGCACCTCGAGACAATCACGAGGCTCAAGTCCAGTTCGCATTGGAACGTGGAATTCCCGCCATTTTAGGCATCATTTCAACCCAGCGCCTTCCTTTCCCATCGAGTTCATTCGATATGGCTCATTGCTCAAGATGCCTCATTCCATGGACTGAATACGGTAATTGCTGCATTCCCATTGCGATTTGCTTGTCGATCTACGGTTATATATCCATAACATATTTTTTTCGTGTTCTGGTCTTTGTCCAGGTGGTATATATCTTCTAGAAGTAAACCGAATACTGCGTCCAGGTGGCTTCTGGGTATTGTCTGGTCCTCCAGTCAACTACCAACGCCGTTGGAAAGGGTGGAACACAACAATCGAAGAGCAGAAATCAGATTACGACAACTTGCAACAACTTCTGACGTCGATGTGCTTCAAATTGTACAACAAGAAAGACGACATAGCGGTATGGCAAAAATCCTCAGATCCCGATTGCTACAACAACCTATCGAACCCCGACGCTAACCCGAAAAAGTGCGACGACAGCCTCGAACCAGATTTTGCTTGGTACACTCCACTTCGATCTTGTGTCGTAACTCCAAGCCCCAATCACAAGAAAACATCTCTTGAATCACTTCCGAAATTCCCGGAACGCTTAAACGTAGCTCCGGAACGAATTTCAGATATTCACAGAGGGAGCGCGAGTGCTTTCAAACACGATAATGGCAAGTGGATGGTTCGAGCAAAGCATTACAAGAAGCTTCTCCCGGATATCGGGACTGATAAGATCAGAAATGTGATGGACATGAACACGCTTTACGGTGGTTTTGCGGCGGCTGTCATTGATGATCCTTTGTGGGTCATGAATGTCGTCTCGTCGTATGCTCCTAATACACTTCCTGTGGTTTACGATCGAGGTCTCATTGGAACTTACCATGACTGGTAATTTTCTGCTATAACTACGAGATTTTTTTTTTGGTTTTTTCAACGTAATTGTTTGATTTTTGATAGGTGTGAGGCTTTCTCGACGTACCCTCGGACATACGATTTACTTCACCTCGATGGTCTTTTTACTAGTGAGAGCCAGCGGTAAGATATTTTCACCTTTGTGTTAAGGCAATATATTATTATGTTTGGTTTGATGATAAATGTTGATGTGTATATGTGCAGATGTGATATGAAGTATGTGTTGTTAGAGATGGATCGGATCCTGCGTCCGAATGGATACGCAATAATCCGGGAATCGAGCTATTTTGTGGATGCCATTGGTAGCATTGCCAAGGGGATGAGGTGGTCGTGTCGTAAGGAAGACACGGAATACAACAACGAGACAGAGAAAATATTGGTTTGCCAGAAAAAACTCTGGTACTCGAACCAGAATTCGAGGTGATGGGAATCGGGAAAAAATGTTTTGGGATTTTTGTTGATGTTTAGCGAAAGACAAATGCAAGAAAATAGAAGGTACAAATCAGTTGGGTTTCATAACTCATCTTGCCAAAGAAATGGAATTTTATCAGAATAGTGAAATGGAGATATAGCAATACAATAAGATAGCCTTTGTTAATTTATAATTATAATATGCCTGTAAAGCCATATGTGTATTTTTTACAAGGCAATCCTCCTGTATTCTTGGCAAATTTTTTTATCATGTAATGGATTCTGATTATTATTGTCCTTCAAAAGATTTTTTAGATAATAACTATCACACATTGTGACCTGCACTCGAAAGCAAAATTCTGAAATTGCTGCTTTTTTGTCATACGTAATTATATTATATTGTTTTTGCAAGTGTCAAAACGTTGCAGACACGTTAAGTTCGTCAATTTGTTGGATGCAACAAATTTTTTCTTTGTATTGAAGCAATTTATATTTTCAAGTGTTTTGTGCTATTTGCTATTTTTAATAGAATTGCGGTGGATATGATTTAAATTTAAGGCACAAGAACAACTTGTCTTTTTCTAATTTGCAAATAAATAACCCCAATAACTGAGATCCAATTTTTATCAAGTTAAATTTGATTAGTTAGGCACATCAACGAGTCACTTCTTAAGAGAATGAGTAAAATAGACACCCTAAAGTCAAACCGCGTTTAATTAAACTTATTTCAATAAACAAAACAATAAAAAATGACATAATTATAAACATCACATAACTCAATTATAATTTATAACCTACTTAAACCTCCTTACAATTTAAATTGAAATCTTTTATTAAATTAACAAAAAAATTCGTAAAATACAAGTCAAATTCTGTAAATAGATAAAATTACGTAACTATATAATTAAATATTAACATTATATGAAATTAACTCACCAATGCTTATTTAATAAAGGCTTTTTCAACGAAGAAATGAATAAAAAAACATAATTTAGATAAATTATCATTAATTGTAAGAAGTTTTAATTAATTTTATTGTAATTTTATTCACCCTTATAACAACCTTTACTTTTAATTAATTTGAATTTTATAACTTAAAACGATCATATCTCTCAAGCCGTTAATTTTTTGAAACGAAATTTTAGAATTTTTTATTCGTTTCAATTTATCTTTAAAACAATATCTAATTCGATATGTTTTCAATAAAAAAAATTGAAAACTAAAATTGGTATAATTCATATGATACGAGTTTGCAATTTGATATGATGTTCGTTATACCAGATTTCTTTATACATGATTTTTTCTGGATGATATAATGCGTATTATACGAGTTTGCGATTTTGTATTATGTTCATTATAACAGATTTTTTGTATAAAAAAATTTGATATAATGAACATTATTTCAAAACGCAAACTCCTATGATATAAATTATACTAATTTTTGTTAAAAGTATATCGAGTTTGATATTGTTTAAAAATAAAAATGAAACGAACAAAATATTCTAGAGTTTCGAAAAAATTAACGGTTTGAGAAATATGATCTTTTTAAGTTAAAAAACTCAAACTAATCAAAAAATAAGGTTTAAAAATGTTATTCATGAATAAGTTCAAATAAAAAAACACAATAAGATAAAATTATTAATATATAGCACTATTTATTTATATGACAAAATTACAATTAAATAGCATTCTGGCTATTCCCCGTAATAATAATAATATTAGTAGTAAGTTTGAAATCAGGGCCCATGTTTTTCTTGTAAACTACAGTGAATCAAGTGGCCACGTTCTATTGGTCAGAGTGTTTTCTCACATAAATGGGCAACTTAAAAGCAGTTGACATTGGCCAACTTGAAAAACAATAGAAAAGAAAAGTACCCATTTAAGCTTTCATCTTCCTCACACATAATCAGATACAGAGAGGGTAAAATGTTTCTCAAACCCTAAATAACAGACACGGCGTACACATCTACCATGGTGTTTTCTGGCGGTCGGAGGGTCAATTGAACCTGTCGCTGCCCCTTTTTTGCAGTAAGGCTCGCGTGAAAATTGACCTATATATATATTTGGTACCCTAAATTATGTATTAATGTTTCACAATATATGCATTAGAGGGAATAAATTAAGGTGGGTATGGCTGAGCATTAATTTTTAGAATCTATCTCATGGAGAGCATATTAGCATGTGAATTCAACTGAACCGACTTTTAAAAATCTCATTTCAACCCCTTGCATTTTTCTAAGCCGGCACGACTGCATCTCTATTTTCTTTCATTTTATACATGTAAACATTTATTAGGAAGATGCCATTTACTATTTAGTGGATAATATCTACAAAACATCAAAAGAAAAAATGATTAAGCATAGTTGGCCGGATTAAGAGTTTATTTTAAGCCAAACTAGTCGTTGGCCTACAGATTTAGAAGCTGGGCTGGGCTTGATCCAATAAAATTGTCCAATCCATCCAGACGTTTCCCATTATATAGTTGGAGTTGCCACGTCATCTCTAGTTGTTGTTGAAAGATCTCACCATTAAATTCCATATAATAATACTAATAATCATAATAAATTCTTCACTTTCAGCATGTATCATACATGCAACGAAACTTAATTAGATTATATATCTCAGTAGCCATATCCAACATTCTAGAATGTGATAATGTAAACTATTCTTCATTCATAGGTATTGAACTTGTATTCTTTCTCTGTTCTCTTCCCACCAATGCTTTGCTTTCACCTCTCCAAACCTATCCCGGCTGTCAAAAAACAGAAAAAAAAAAAAAAAAATCATGTATCACGATCAGCGTATTTACAACTTCCCTCTTCGTGTACGTACCAACTTAGCCACAACAAACATTCAAATACGTAGCATGCATTAAATCAATGTCATGACATTGCCAATGCTACCTCTCGACTTCAAAAATAAAATGCTAAAAGCGTGTCACTAACCTGAATCTGACACGTCGAAGCTCGCGAGTGCCATCAACAAGTTGTCTGATGGTAATGTAAACGCCGGGCTGGTCTTGCTCAACCCATTCAGAATCCACGTCAGATGCATTGCTAACTGAAATAGAAGCCTCATCTCTTGGCCCAACCATTGGACTTTCTGTTGCTGACCCCAATCTTGAATACATGCTCTCTCTTCGCTGCGTTTAGTATCCAGTTCACACCATTACCATTGTCCTTTCGATAACAGCAAAAAGTAAACAAACAAATACCTCATCCTCGGACCTAGCAGGAGTTGTAAGAGACTGGCGGTTGAACCTCTGAACATTGTACAGCTCCATGATTTTGTCGTAGTTTTCGCCCCACCATATCTGAGCTTGCCATTTGTTGAACATGTCTCTGCTGAACCGAATACGTCTGAGATCATTGCCGCCGTTAGGAAGGGCGACAAATGTGATTAGAACACCTGGCTCAACCTGAGCCATCCATTCCTTGTTATGATCATCATCAACAGCAGCATCATTAGCCAGAGGGGTTTGATCACCAGCTCCTAATAAAACTGAGCTGACTGTAGAGTAGTCAGTTTTATGGTGACGAGATGGAAAATCCCAAGCAGCAGTTGAAGTTGAGCTAACTAGATAACTACTTTCCCCTTTCTTGTAACTGTTGCTTGATTCTGTCACCGTCTTGCTCTGCTTTCCTGATATCTTCAATGCCATGTCCTTTATCTGCAAATATGACACTTCAATATTCTTTTAGGCAAAAGATTTGTTACCGTTACGATTGAAAAGGTTCATTTGAAATAATTTAATTGAATTCACATAGTCAAAGTCCCTTGTCTGGAATAAAAAAATATTGATAGAATTCAAATCATGCAAGATTTGATTTCTTGTGAATGCAAGGAATATAAATCTTGCGAAAAGTTGCAACATTTCAAAGAAACTCATTTAAGTTATGCCTTTGAATATTATTTTCACCATTTTATCTTTTTCATATGCTTTTAGTTTGAATAAAAATACTTTGTATAAATTATTTTCATAAATTATAAATTAACAATCAATTGAATAAATTATTTTCATAAAATGTTAAATATATTAATTAACAATCAATTTAATTCTTTAATACGAATGAAGTTTCCAAACAAAGAAATTTATTTGAGAAATCAATTCGATTAATTCAATTCTTTTTCATTTTCTTTATAGTAGACACCCGTAAAGAATCTTTTTCCTATTCTTATAACATGTTTGATGTTAAAAATTCTAATGTTCAATTGATTTACGGTTAAGTAAGGGAGTTGCAACTTGGTCCTACATTGTTGTTGTTAAAATCCTATGAAGTTGATTAATTAACATTCATATACTATAGCTACTAAATTTGCAAGTTTGTACTTGAGTTTTTGCTAGTAATGCTAGGGCAAAGGTTCGTGGAACCATGATTCCATTTAATGTTGTATTATTAGTTAGTAGGCTGAAAATAAAAGCCATAGCTGTGTAGCTAAAGACTAGTGACTAGTCCAAGTAAATAATTTCCTAAGACAATCTAATACTAGGTAACTCCAGCTACCTACCCTTTCACGGTCTCCTTTAATGAGAAATACATGCAGTGTTAAAAGAAATTAAACTGATACAACCAAACAATGTAATCAGGTAAAATTCTAAGTAAAAATAACCAAGAATGCAGACTCCATATAGAGCCCCGCCTTAAGGCAACCAAAATTAAATGAAAGAAGAAAAAAGATAAGGAGTTTAGGATAGTGGACCTGTGCCGTCAGACTTTTGACGGCTTCTTCTTTAGCACTCGGAGTTGCAGTCCCACGCGCTCCTTCTCCTTCCTCCGCTACTTGTTCTGTACACGCTATACATGTAAACATCTTTCCCTTTTTACCCCTGCCCATTCATCATTTTGCACCTTTCTTTACTTTCATTTTCCAAGTATTTTGTCAATTAGACAATTATTAATTACTCTAGTATTACTATTATGTGAAATTTGACCAATAATCAAGCAAAACTATTACTCGTGTCCCCTTATGTATTTAAATGGACCAATAATCAAACAAACCTATTACGCATGTCTTCTTTTGTATTTAATTCAAACTAAACAATTATATCCAATTAAAAAGTTCCATACTATATATAGAATGATGTCTTATAAGGAATTTAAAAAAAATGTAAAATGTTATGAAAATGATAAAATGAAATGGCTAAATTGCCATTTCAGAATGGTCACAA
>CATIWQ010615609.1:0-14657 GCA_949673415.1 Euphorbia schlechtendalii | reverse complement strand
TATCCACTCTTTAATGGGAGTCATCAATTCCCGCAATTCCTCTGTCTGCTTTGAATTCGGTCTCGGCCTGTACAGAACCTCCGCTAAGATGTTATTCTTTGCGAATATCGAACAAACGAATATTGAAGAACAAAAACTTTTATTGATATGTGACTTGCAAGTACACTTTTACAACAATCGCTCGAGAATATAGAGAAATCTAGTGATCGAAACAGAGATTCAAATCACTTAAACATTTTCTCGCTAACGCTTATGAACGTAGCGAAACTAGATATTTATTCTCTATCTATGCACTATGCACTATCTTTCACCCCTCTCTTCTACACTCTATGATGCTGTGGTGCATGAAATTTGTGATGATTGGAACCCTATTTATAAAGTTTGAAGGGTTGCGTCTATCCAAACGAAGGGTTGTGTCCATTGGGGAATGATTGCATCTCTTCATTATGATTGGTTGAGAAGCTTTGATTTAATCCACAATGGATAGGCACCTTTTCATGATTTGTTGACTTTTGATAAGTGTCTTTTCATTGGTAGTTGATGGCGGTTGATCATGCTTATCTGGCAGTTGGTAATTAAAAAGATAATACTAGAAAACCGTCCAAGTCGCGACCGTAATATACATGTCGCGATTGTGAATCTTTGATTGGCAGACTTCTGATCTGAAGTAGAACTAGTTGCGATCGCAAATGATTGTCGCAACTGTGAATTGAGTTTTTCTTCAGAAATCTCCTTGTAACTTCACCGATCTTTGACAGCTTCGATCCTAAGCCAAATCTTTAAGTTCCATGCATCTTTTTGCACCTTTTTCACTCTTTTTTCATAGAATTCCACTTTAGATTATTTTACTCCTAAGATTTACCTAGTATCTGCATTTGCATAAAAAAACAACTACATACCACGTGAAATCTTTTATATGAAGTATAAAAATGACTTAATTCATAGTGTTGAATGTGTAAAATTAATATGATAATAAGTGTAATTATACACTTATCACTCTTCATTCCTCAAGCGCAAACTCAAACTTCAACCTCTAGATAACCTAATAACTACCGTTAAGAATCTAAGTCTGCTACAAATATATTCGTAGTAAAAACCATTACTGATGTTCTTTCTTTAGTAACGGTGAGACTAAACACGTATACTAGGATTTAAGTCAATTATTATGAGCAATTGTATGTTAATTACTATTGACTTGAACACAAAGTGTTTGTCTACCCAAATGAGCCTAGAAAGTGCACTAGATTGTGTTAGTAGTACGGGGCAAAACCAAGTGTCATTCCCACGAGGAGCAAGGAAAGTAATTAATTTTATAGGCTATTTGGTAGGTTAGGGGATTAAAATATTAAAGGTGATTTAAGAGAAATAATTAAAATAAAGGCTACTGTAAAAATAAAAGATGCAGTGACAAGGTTGTTACAATATGTAGAGACAGAATGTAAGGTTGCTGTAAAATATAAACACTAAAGACACAAGCTTTACCAGGTCATTAAGTGATGCTCATGATGCTTCCCCTCCTCTATCCCAACATGTATAAGTGCATAGACCTAAAGTATCTTACCTGCTTTCCATGTAACTAAGTGCGGCATGCCATTCTACCACTTAATACTTTAAGGTTTTCACCTCGGGAGTTATCCACTTACAGACTAGACCTTAAGCATTTAGTTCAAGTAAGCATCTGGAATAAATCCTAGAACCCATAGCAAAAGTTTAGTATCCTCTTGGTGCGTGTAAACTTAGGTGATTATCAAGAGGCCTAAGGTTGCTAATCATTACCTTTCGGTTCCTGGCTTCCCAATCCAACGCAGACTAACTAGACCCGTGAGATATTAAAAACAATAATAACCAGTCTAATAAAATATTTCATGTTGGTTTAAAAGAGATTCTACACTACAAACAAGTCACCGGCAGAGCCTAGCAAGCTTGCTGGGAAATTATATTATATACATAAAATAAAGTAAGTATATAATAAATAATATATATAATATAAATAAAAACATAAGAACAAAGTAGAGAGAAGGTGAGCCAATTAAGGCTAATTTACAAAGAAAAATGAGGTTCCTTATATACTACTTAGAAGAGCCTTAAGCAAGTTGTGAACTTGCCATAATAAAATACTACAAAATATTTAGGGTCATTAGATTGCTTCTTGTTGGCTAAGTAAAGGAAAGTGGTAGCACACCTTTTATATTCATTTCCCTCCAAAAAGACTTCCTTTCCCTCTAATAAATGCTCCAACAAAGGTCCAATCACAGCTGGACAAGTCAACAGCCTAGCTGAACACTATTTTCACATCCAAATCTAGAAATCTTCAGCAACCTTGTTAGAATTTGCAGCAACCTTCAAAACAGACTTAAACACTCATAATTTCCACAATATAACTCCAAATCAAGTGATTCCAAAGCTCAATTACTTATATTTTCATGGTACTTTTTCCACTTATCAAGATCCCCGTACTTAAACGTTGCTTATCCTCAAGCAATGCCAAAGGAAAAAAAGAAAAGATAAGTGTGAAAAAACTTTTAAAATAAAGAAAGAGCAAACTGGAAAAATAAGTCATGACAAAGTAGTTCAAAGAGGATGCAAATCTTAAGGCATGAGATGATCAAAACCACATTAGCAAGTTAACTTAGCATAAAAGGAAATTTAAGACAAGTAACTTGTGGCAAGTTAGTCAATAACATGGCATCAATGTAATTTTTGTGCCTCACAAGGAAATTTACTCAATTCTTTCAAGCGTTTAAGGTCGAAATGCAAGAAATTCACTCCTCGACTAAAGATAAAACATAATCAAATAGGTCTTTAAAAGGGTTGTAATGTAGGTTTGGGGTCAGGTAGGTTAGGAAAAGATATTTTGGTTACAGGATTTTTACCATAAGAAAGAAATCAATGGTTGCAGCAAGCTTCTTTTACAAAACAGACTTACGCAACAATCTTATATCTATACAATTTTAAAGATATTTATGGGAAAGATTGGCACAATTTGAAGCATGAAAAGGTTTTTTAGTATTCCAGCAATGAAATTTTGGCAAGCTTAAATATTTGAAGAGATAAAAAAGCTTGCTTCAAAATAGGATAAAAAATTTCAATAACTAATGTTGCTACTGTTTTTGTCAAGGCATTTGCAGAGATCTTATTTTCTTGAAAAGCTGGAAAAAAGGTTGCTTCAAAATTCTGGAAATTATTCAAATTTCCAAGAATTGATTAAAGGTGTAAGTCACAATGAATTTTTTAGTGAACTTTCTTTAATAATTGAAAACTTCTCATGGAAAAATCCAGGTGAAAAAGGAAAATCAAAGTGAAGGGATCTGGCTAAAAAATTTCAGGTTAAAAAAATGGTTAATGGCTCGAAGGGGTTGTCTAAGGGAAATTAGATTTAAATGGGTGGCTTTTTTGCTAAAAAGTGGGCTGAATCTATTGCCTTCATCATCTTATGTAAGTGATTAACATGTGGCCTCAGCAAGTACAAACCAAATCAAGTTTTAATTTAAGAATTTACATGTGTTAGCTCACTCAACAAGAAATTAAGCAATACTCAAGGCTCAAAATTCTCACCAAAATAGCTTGATTGCATTTATTTAGCTAAAGAAATTGAAAAACAGATCCTATTTACAAGTCTAAAGTCTATATGCTAATTAATCCTACTCATGTAATTTAATCATCAATATGCCAAACTCTAAGCATTCCCTAAAAACTAAATTGCATAACCAAAACAACATAAAACATCACAACATCTGTACAAAACAATTTCCCAAAATAAAACAAAACCGAAACATGCTTAAAATGGTATAACTTGGTTTCAACAATGAGAAATAGTTAAATCAGGGCCCAACCCTTCATCCCCATACTTAAACAATGCTTTTTCCTTAAAGCAACATCAACATAGAAGAATGAAAGGTTGCAGCAACCTATAAGCTGTAAAAAAAAATACAAGGCGTAAGTGGAAGCAACATACCAGACTTGGGGTGAGAGGGGTTTTGACTTTTACTCTTTAATTTTGGGGGGGATGAATTTCTCCCTCTTCGTTGGGATGGCTCTCCTGAACTTCCTCCTGGTTCATGGTTGAAGCAGGCTTGGAGGGATCCCTGTTCAGATGAAACTTTGCGGAGCTTTTCTCCATTTTCACCTTCATTGAGCGTGTGAAGTCCTCAAGTGGTGAAGATGAGAGAGAGTGAAGATTTTGAAAATTTTAAAAATTAAATGAGAGAAAGAGAGGGGAAAGTTTTGAAAAATAATTGTAAGGAAAAATAATTAAGAAAATTAAGTGGTGATGAGTTGTAAAGAGAATGCATACGTGGCCAACATGCATGAAATGTACTTTTTGAAAAATTTGTTTTTTAAAGGAAGATAAGTTAGGTTAATTGAGGCTTAAAAAGTGGGATAAAAATGAAAAACCAAATTAAAGAACAGGCTCAAATCCTATATACAACTGTCGACTATTTAGTGCATGGGTCAGTGCTTTAAAAATCAGGCCTAGGCAGGATTTTTAGGAACACAGCTGCAATTTTGTAAAATCATGGCGGTGTTAGGCGGAGGAGCTATTTTTCAGCGCCTGAGCAGCCTAGGCGTCGATTTTTTAATTAAAAACATTAATATTTTAATAAAAAATAACATGAAAAAGGAATAAAAGTGTGAGTGTTTTAAAAGAGTGGTGCCTAGGCGGGGTTTTTAGAAACACGAGAGCGATTTTTCAATGCCTAAGCGGTCCTAGACGGCGATTTTTTAATTAGAAAAATTAATATTTTAATAAAAAAGTAACATGAAAAAGGAACAAAAGTGTGTTTTAGAACTTCACCACATAAGTGGGATTGACTCTTTTATAGTCTATCAAAGGACCAACACATACATATCATTTTTATATTTTGGTTTATTTATGTTAATATATTTTTATTTCAATACGTGGGACTGACTTCTATTCAATTTTTTTAATATTTTAAGATTAGAGCATGTTTTTTATGTTATTATATATTAAACTAAGTTGTTAATGTTGTAATTTTATTGTATTAGACTATTAGTATTTATATTATAATAATTATTATGTATTATTAAATATTAAAATAATAAAAAAATTGAATCCGCCTGGGCCCCGCCTACGCTTAGCTCCCGTCTAGCGCTTTTTAAAACACTAGCATGGGTCAGTAAAAAAATAATTTAATTAATTTTTTAAAAACCAAAAACCATTTGAATGCATTTTTTATAAAAACGTTACTTAAGCTAACATGAAAAAGTAAATTAGATTTAAATGGGAAAAATTATATGCAAATGGAAAGAAATAAAATTTGATAAAGATATTTAAAGAAAAATGCAATCCCCTTAATTAAGGAGTTAAAAATATTAATTTAGGTTAAAATTAAACTAATTAATATAAAAAAATACACTTTTGATCGAAATTAGATTAATGCTAATTGAGAAAAATTAGCATCGTATGTATTTAACTTTTATTTAATTAGTAAAGTGGAAGAAACTAAGTTAGTGCTTAAATGGAATAAAAAGTGACCTTAATTAAATAAGAAAGTAGAAAAAGAATACATGTCATGCATGTGGAATTTATAAAATAAAAAGGAAGAAGGGAAGTTGAAAAGAAAGTGGAAGTGAAATGATAAGCTACGGTGAGTTGTTATCTAAGCTTACATCACTTCCTAGTGCCATCATTACTTTATGAATGGGTCATCACTAAGGTCTATGGAGAAAATGACACATGTATGACTTGGTATAAAAGAAATAAATTTTTCATCCCCTCATTTTTTTACTTTTCACAAAATTAATTCAAATTAAAATCACTCCCTTAATTACGTAAACCATAACTTGCACTAGAAAGGGTGAGCTTTCATATATATAGGCCCATTAAATAAATTAAAAATAAGAAAACTAATCAAAAGAGAAAACTTAACTTAGAAGAAACTAAATAAATAACCAAAAAAAAATTCAAACCAATTGTGTTTCAAAAGATACCAAGTATGATGAGCAACAAAAAGTTAGATTTGGGAATTCCATGTTGCTTCCTCATACTTACTCCATTTGTACACCTGCATAAGCAAAATAAGATAATTAAAAATAATTAAATAAAAATAAACACACAAAACAAACTGAAAAGTATTCACAAAGATTGAAAAATGAGTTTTGGCTCACCAAAATGCTTCAATTGATGTTTGAAGCGGACACCAATCTCCTCAAGGTTTCTCAAGGAGGTTCATAAATAAAAGTAGAATGAGGTGTGATAATGTATGAAGTCTTTTGTTGTATCACATCCACCTCTCTCCATGATTTTTTTTTATTGATTTTCAATAAAGGATTTCCAGCAATATGTTTTTCCTTTGATATTCACCTCGACAAATTTCTTCTCATCTTTAAAGATATCTTGATTATGTTCTTGAACTTAAGGTTGCTTCTGATTAGATTGCTCATGGTGCTGCTCAGTCACCTCCTTAACTTGCTTACCTACATTATAAATATCATCAACAACAAGCATGTTAGAATCATAAGCAACCTTACCATCCCTTTTGTAATACTCCATGGAGTTATTGGTGTTTCCTGGAATGCCGACTTCATCTCTTGTAATAACTATGCCAATTAGTTGCTCAATTTGGGCTTCCAAGTTCTTGATTGATTCTTTAGTATTTTCCATGAACTCCATCATCACATTTTCTAAGCTAGGTTGCTTAGCTTCAAAAACTGGTGCAGCCTGCTGAAAGTTGCACTGAGGTTACTGGAATGGTTGATAAGATTACTCAAATAAAAATTGAGGTTGTTGATGATCGAGAGTAGCACTCTGAGGTTGGTGGAATGAAAAATAAGGTTGCAGAAAAAGGGACTGAGTTTGTTGGGATGACATTGGAGATTGTCGGACAAGACATTGAGGTTGATGAAATAATTGTTGAGGTTGCTCCATGAATTGGTAAATAGGCGTCCCCATTTGACAAACTTGATGGGATAATGCCTCAACTTTCCTTGATAGTTGTTGAACAACATCAACTCTTGAATCATTCGGACGTTTTATCTCTGCATGCCATTTGTAATTAGTGTTCACCACTTTCTCGATAAGGGAAAAGATTGTTTCGAGCTCCATTTCTTCTAGTTCGCCGTTTGAAAGGGTTTCAAGTTGAATTTTATGATCATTGTTTAGTCCATTGTAAAATATTTGCATTTGCATCCACATGGGCAAACCGTGATTGGGTACCTTTAGTAGCTCTTTGAATCTCTCCCAAGCTTGCTGGAGTGATTCATTTTCAGTTTGAATAAACTTGGAAATTTCATTTCTCATTCTGGCAACCTTGGATGGTGGAAAAATTTTTGTCAAGAATTCTACAACCATCTTCTCCCAAGTTATGATTGAACTCGGTTGCAACGATTTGAACCATGATCTCGTCTTATCCTTCAATGAGAAAGGGAACAACTTTAATCTAAGAATTTCATTACAAACACCATGATTAGTATTAAAAAGATTACAAATCATAAGAAAATCATAAAGATGGTTATTAGGGTCCTCATTAGGAAATCCTATGAATTGAACATTTGATTGCACCAATTTGATCATGGAGTGTTTGATTTGAACGAAATTCTCTTCTTCATTTGGTATCAATATGCATGAAAGATGTCCCGATGAAGAAGGTCTGTAAAAATCCTTCAGTTTTTGCATGGGCAGAAGGTTTCTGCAATCTGCCATCATGCTCCAAGGTTGCTTAACTTGCTATGTTGCTTGCTCAAAAGCTTGATGGAAGAGATTTGCCTTTGTCATTAGGTTGTATGCTTAGAACATAACAATTACACAAGCTAAACAAACAGGTTAAAACTACCAAATTACACATAAAAATTTAAAACTTTACATGTTGCTCCCCGGCAACGGCGCCAAAAAACTTGTTTGTCAGCCCAAATGAGCCTAGCAAGTGCACTAGATTTTGTTAGTAGTACGGAGCAAGACCAAGTGTCATTCCCACGAGGAGCAAGGAAAGCAATTAATTTTATAGGCTATTTGGTAGGTTAGGGGGTTCAAATACTTAAGGTGATTTAAGGGAACAATTAAAATAAAGGTTGCTGTAAAAATAAAAGATGCAGTGACAAGGTTACTACTATATGCAGAGACAGAATGTAAGGTTGCTATAAAATATGAATACTAAAGACACAAGCTTTACCAGGTCATTAAGCGGTGCTCATGATGCTTCCTCTCCTCCATCCCAACATGTATTAGTGCATAGACCTAAAGTATCTTACCTGCTTTCCATGTAACTAAGTGTGGCATACCATCCTACCACTTAATACTTTAAGGTTTTCACCCCGGGAGTTATCCACTTACAAACTAGACCTTAAGCATTTAGTTCAAGTAAACATCTGGAATAAATCCCAGAACCCTTAGCAAAAGTTTAGTATCCTCTCGGTGCATGTAAACTTAGGTGATTATTAAGAGACCTAAAGTTGCTAGTCATTACATTTTGTTCCTAGCTTCCCAATCCAACACAGGCTAGCTAGACCCGCGAGACATTAAAAACAATAATAATTAGTCTATTAAAAGATTTCATGTTGATTTAAAAGAGATTCTACACCACAAACAAGCCACCGACAGAGCCTAGCAAGCTTGCAGAGAAATTATATTATATACATAAAATAAAGTAAATATATAATAAATAATATATGTAATATAAATAAAAACATAAGAACTAAGTAGAGAGAATGTGAGCCAATTAATGCTGATTTACAAAGCAAAATGAGGCTCCTTATATACTACTTAGAAGAGCCTTAAGCAAGTTGTCAACTTGCCATAATAAAATACTACAAAATATTTAAGGCCATTAGATTGCTTCTTGTTGGCCAAGTAAAGGCAAGTAGCAGCACGCCTTTTATATTCATTTCCCTCCAAAAATACTTCCTTTCCCTCGAATAAATGCTCCAACAAAGGTCCAATCACAGCTAGACACGTCAACAGCCTTGCTGAACACTCTTTTCTCATATAAATCTGGAAATCTTCAGCAACCTTGTTAGAATTTCTAGTAACCTTCAAAACAGACTTAAACTCTCATAATTTTCACAATATAACTCCAAATCAAGTGATTCCAAAGCTCAATTACTTATATTTTCGTGGTGTTTTTTCCACTTATTACAAACTTTCCAAGAAAATGTAAGCATCAACCCCAGTATCGAAAAAGATATAAATACCTAATCATCTACCAGGTGAAAACACTTACATTTAATTTAGTTCGATTCATCGTACAATAATAATTATATGTGTTTTTATTGTTTGTTATAGTTCCCTTAACTATAAATTATGTCATTAAATGCACTTTAGACCTTTTATCGTTAATTAGTTCACTTAACTAATGACATTTAACAATAAGTATTGGATATCTCTGTTATGCATATTGAAACTAATTTGGGATTCAATAGGCCATATTAGTCCTAAAAGTTTTATTAAGGATTTAAATATTTTATGTATTTTATATGTCTTTAAAAGTATAAAGTATAAAATAATTAACAATATATAAATCAAATAAATCACTTAGATTAAAGCATAATAAAACACAATCCCAAAACTATTCAATAACAAAACTACATAAAACTTATTATTAAAAAATATAAATAAACACATGTTTATGATGCTGAAAAAATGACAATGACTTACATTGTCAACTGCCATATAATATACTTAACGTAGGTGTAACTATTTTACGTCTTTTGAAATTAAATTATACACTAAATATTACAATCCAAAAATTACAATAACATCTACTATGATGTTCATAATGATCATCCTAGATCAACTCATTAGATCTAGAGTTCTTTCTTTGATCGAACTTGGTGATGACAAATCAAATTATTTTAAAAGAACCCGAATGTTCAATAATTACATAATTTGATTATTCAAACAAATTGAAAATTAAATTTGTAAAACCATGTTTTACAAAATAATAAAATTAATACACACAAAAATTGCATTTCTCTGTACAATACAATAAAATAATACACTATGTATTATATGCAAATATAATAAGTAAACTTTTGAGAATCAATTTCCTCACGTTCCTCTTGGCTCATTTCCACAGAATAGATGCTCGGGATTACGTGAGGTTTGCGTTATTATTAACCATCTACAACATATGTCAAAAGGTCAATGTTAATTACTACATAATTAACTTAAATATATTACTAATATATATTTTATATAATTTACAACACATATAAATTAATGTTTAATTATCACATAAATAATTAAAAAAATATATTTTGTCATATTTTATATTCTCACAAATACAAAATATTTTATCATTATATAAATGGTTGATTAATTTAAGCACATTACTAGAAAAATACTTAATTAAACTTATACAACACATATATATTTCAAATAATCATCACACAAATAATTAAAAATATAAATATATTACTAAAATATATTCAATCATATTATACCTCATATGTATAATTAAATTCAACCATTTTATAATAATTAATTTGGATATTAATGATATATTTTCATTCATGTAACTAATACAAATATATAAAGAAAATAATTATCAAAATTGATTGACATATGAAAATTTTAAACTATTTTCTTACTTTCCAACCAATAGAAAATATTTTAAAAATTCAGAAACTAATTTTCCATAATTTTGAAGCATTTATTAACATAAAATAAATGAAAAAAAAATATTTTATGAACCTTAAAAAATTCTGAAAAAATCACCATTAAATCCAAAAAATATGAAAATGGGGGGTAAAAAAAATTTGGAGCGAAACAACATCGTTTATTTAGAGTGCTAATATGAGTGCTACATGGAAGTTAGCACATTGATTGCCACGTGCCAGCCTGCCATACGTGGCCTTCGGTTATTGATCGGTCAACATAGTTGACCGATCGCCACGTGGCATAACTATCGACACGTGGCGGAACCTTGATCCACCACATGTCCATCCGTCGTAACGGAACATTACAGGTGTGTGCCTCACACGCGCCATAACTGTTCCGCCTGACCGACGCGTGGCCGGCGTTGTTTGTCGACATGCGGCGCGTGGACAACACGCGCCACCTTCCCAGCAGATTTCCATGACCGGACTTTGGCAGATTGACTCTTTTCGTCATTTCAACTCCATTGACGCAGTCCGTTTTACGAAAAAAAATGAAAGGAAATTTTATGTTTACACAAAACAACGTGAAAATTGAAACTTTTTCTGGCAAAAACATGAAATTTCCGACCATAAACGCATTGAATATGATTTTGATCATTTATAATCACTAAAATAACATAAAAACATCATAAACATCACCTAAACACTTAGATTACGTTAAAACGCTCCAAAAACACTAATTTTTCTCTATTTTCACACTGTATTCGCGTAATTCACAAAGAACACGAAATCGAATTTCGGAAACAAAATTTCCAAAATTCCAGAATATATATAACAGAACATACATAAAATCATCGCAAAAGCAACCTGCTCTAATACCATTGATGGAAAACGTAAATCGGAAACGAATTCGATACTTACCTCTTCCGTATGCCCAAGATCGAAGAACACCGCATTGAATGCCGAATTAGATCCATCTCACAATTTGTTGGAGTATGGATGTGTATCCACAACTTCTGCAGTGACGAAGATCGATAACGATCCATTTGCGATGTTCAATTAAGTTTAGGTTCAAATTATCACTTATTATTGGATTACAAATATATAATAGTTTTTTAATTTATAAATATTTTTCGTTTTATTATCCCATATCACTTTTTCTAATTAATTAACACAATGATTATAAATAACAATATTATTATATTATAATTACTTTAATAATATTATTATATAAATAATACTAGTAATTATCACTATTTAAAAATTATTTTTACTATATTTATAATGAATATTAACTACATTAAATAATAATTATTTTCCTATATTAATATTTTTATCATTGGTCTTCCTCTTATTATTATCAAAATTAATTTTTATTAAAGTATTAATTAGAATAATCATTATTAAAATTAAATATATGGACCTGAAATGAACTTAATAAAACTTAACTGAACTTAACTTAATGGACCTGACCTGAACTTAACTTAACTGAACCAAATTGAAGGTGAACAGAACAATTAAAGGAATGATATTATTACTTCCTCTTTTCTTTAGTTTTACTTTTTTTACCTGCATCGTTATCCCTTCATCATCATCATCCTCCTTCTTCTTATTCAGATTTTTTTCCTCTCTCTTTTCATCTTCTTCGAATCAAGATCTTAGTGATTCAAAATCTCATAAAATCTTAGTCTATTGTTGTGTTTAATTCTGATTTCATCATCAGATTTCGATTTGGATCGAAATCTGTTGCTGAATTTTCTTATCTTTCTGATTTCTTCATCAGATTATGATCGTACTTTCTGATTTCTCCCCCTTTTTTCTTCTTATTTCGTCGGATTCTCTTTCCTTTTGTTAATCAAGTTTCTTTATGTTTTGAGATTTTCATTTTCTTTTATTTCTACGTTGTTCATTGTTACCTATCTGAATCGTGTTTTAAGAGTTATTTTAATGTTTTTAATTGAACGAAAATGGTGTTGTTTTATCGATTTTGTTTTGTGATGTTGATTTTGTTCGTAATTGAAGATATGTTGTTGAATTGGATCTTTGAAATTTTTTAGGTTTTTAAGAAAGATATCGTGGAGCTTCTAGAGAGACGCTTTTGCATGTTTACTCTAACCGATTCTTTTGTTATATTTGCTTCAACCGGAGTAAATACTGGCTTGTATTTCCCCTCAATTACACATCTAAGCCATAATTTCCAGCTTTCTCTCTCTAATTATCTTTCCTTCTTTTTTTCCTTTATTATTTTTCTTGTTTTTAGTTCTTTTAGTTTTGTATATTTTTATTTCCTATATTTGAATCATAATTACAACTTAAACTTTCTCTCTTTAATTATCTTTCCATTCTTTATATATTTTTTTTTTGTTTATTAATCCCTAGTTTTGTGTTTTTTGTTCTTTTATGGAAATTTTTTTTTTGGTGCATTATGGGTGAAGTTTGGACATATGATTTTTAAAGTTTCTCAAGGATGATGATTGTTGTGTGATTGTTGATAGTTTTCTAAATTTTTTTGATTCATTGAATATAAAAAAATGTGTTAAGATCTAGTTTCACATCTCAAATTTCACATTCAAATCCAGACTCAGATCCTCTTTAATGATTATCATACCAAGTATAACGAATATTTTGCCAAGTATAATAGTCATTATAACGAATAATATCAAAGAATATTTAAATAATTGGAGATAAAATAATATCAAGATCTAGTTTTATATTTCACATTTGAAAAGTATAATAGTCATTATACCTGGTATAACTATCACTATACCGGGTATAATGACTATTGTACATGGTATAATAGTCATAATAACAAATAATATCAGAGAAATATTCAAACCACCAGGGATAATGAAAATATTAAGCTCTAATTTTAAATTTCACATTCGAACAATATAATAGATATTGAACCTGATATAGAAACTATTATACCAAGTACAATGATCATTATATCTGGTATAATTGCTATTATGCATGGTAAAATAACTATAAACCAAAAATTGGCAGTTTTTCTTACGTTCACATATTTTGAAAAATCAAAACTTAAAATTAACTATTTTAAAAAATCAAAACTTGAAACGTGGTCTCTGTAAAATTACACTATGGCATGGTGTGAAATTATTTTCCCTTTTTCTTGTAATTGAGTGAAATGCCCTAAATTATTTTGTTGGGTTGTAAAACTCCGCCCACCCCTCATATGGGTATGCCATTATTGAGTAGTTTGAATTCTACCTCAATAACACATTCAGTCAGATTCAGTATATTTAAGATCTTCGATCAGTAAAATAGAATGAAAGTAACCTGAAAAAAATCTTATAATTATAATCAGAAACAGCAATATAATGGTGGTGTTCAAACTCAGACAAAACTCGGACATATCTACATAAAGACTACAGTAGCAATCCTCTTGAAGAACAATGGAGATAGAGAAGGATTAGCAAATGTATCCGAATATTATGTAGGAAGAATATCAGGCCCAACCTATCCAGGATTCTTATAGTAATCATCTGGATCGTACACCACCTTGATCTGCTTCTCTCTGTTGAATATCTTCCAAAATCTCAGAAAATTCCATATAGGTTGTTTCAATCATCCCAAATAGATTCTACTTTCTCTTTCTCTGTGTTGTATGATGGATATGGATTCCTCCTTCTCATCATATTCTATTCATTTTTGCCTTATATTCTTCCAACTCAACTGTCTTTCTTCTTTTCAGCTAGTTTGATTCTGAATTTCTGAAACAAGACAGTGCACTCTGTAATATTTATGTATTAGAAGAATAAATTAGTAGTATTTAAGGGGTATTAATTAAGTAATCAACAGGTTTTGGACATTATATAAGAAGGTAGGTGTCGTTTTGACCATCGGAATAAAAAACTAAGCACAAGTTATGTTCCTGTGTGTGTATATTTCTAAAAAATATTTATAGAGATGTGTAAGTCACAATATAACTTCGAAAACTATACTGATTGGTCTCTTCTACCGCCAGTAAGTGTTTCTCTGAGTATTTTACTTTGCCTTCAAAGCGTTTGATGAAATGCCACGGTGAGTTGCTTTTAAATTATGTTCTTCAAATTGGATTTTTAACATTTTCATTCTCTTCTAAC
>CATIWQ010615442.1:0-13276 GCA_949673415.1 Euphorbia schlechtendalii | reverse complement strand
CTGAGCATTAAATGATTCATCTCTGCCAGTTGGTAATGCATTTAATGCGGCAGAGGGGAGAGAAACGTCAGAGTAGTGGGTTGTGAGGGTGATGTCACGGCGAAATGGCGGTGGGTAACGCCGAAGGTTATTTAATTTGGTTTTATACCCCGGCGAGATGTCGTGCTGACATGGTCTCGGCGCGTAGTGGTGCCGAGATGTACAGTTGTTTAGCCCATGTAGTTTTTGGATCTTCTAATGGGCTTGAGGCTTTAATGGGCCTTGATATCATAGAGAAAAAATGAATACGAGAAACAACACCAGATGAATTTCTTGTTTAATATGCAAATTTCGTTCAACAATTTGATTGCACTTTTTTTCACCATCTGATTGAGACTAATCAATATTTTGATACATCAATTTCTTCCTAATGGTTCAAGTTCAGTAATTCACAACAAATACAATATTGCTTTTTTGAAAAATATGAATTCCTACAAGTTTTGAAGCTAGTTAATGCCTATGAAATTGATATTTCTTTTGAAATGTTGAACCAACAACTACTTTTTTTAAACAAAAGCCATTGACTTAATTTCATATAGATCAACTTCGCAATCCATATTAATTTGGAATTTTTACTTGTAATTAAAAATACTTAATAGTAAGAACAAAAGAAGAGTAGAGTTAAAATAATGCGTAAATGGCTCTAAATTCTGTAACATTTGTTTGCATTTCCATTTATCCAAATTTTCGTAAAAACTAATGATAATTCGGATGAATGATTTAGAGTGCTATGACATTACTTTTTGATCCATGGAATTATAATTGTTTTTCCCCTTCTTTTCAATAACAACATTTTCTCACATTTTTTTATACTCCCTCCGTCTATTAAATATTATCGTTTTAAAATAATTTTGATATCTCTTTTCTATTATCATTTCGTATTTCCAAGATATTTTTTCTCTAAGTTTTCCATTCATACCCCTATTAATTTGTTCAACTTTCAAGATATTATTTTCTAATCTCCAATAACAAGAGAAAATTATAGGTCAAATTGTTTTTATTAAACATATTAATGAAATCTTGAAAATTGAATAGAACATTTATAAAAGAATAAATTAGTAAATCACCTCATTCGGTTAATTATTATCTTAAAAAATTATGAATTAATTAAAACGATAATATTTAGTAGACGGAGAGAATATGAAGTATGCGAGACCATAGGCCCCACGTCCTTACAGCATAATTTTTTTCAAAATAAATGTGTAGGTTTTAATTTAACCATGTAATGGTTGAGTATATGCTTTCAACCTTTTTGAAATTCTCAAATTCATTCATTGCTAATTGAAACGTTTCACAAAACTACAATTAATCTGTACTATATTCAGTTACATCTCACCTTAAATGTGTGTTTCCTCTTTTTTTTTATATCCAGAAAATAAATTTTTACTATCAAAAATTTCGTTATTTAATCCGTTTAAGTATTTCTTTTTTGTAAATAGTTTGATACCCAAATGGCATCTTTGTCAACTCCGTTCTTCATGGAGTCTTCGGGTTCTTCAAGGTCCTTCAGCTCCGTTGATATTCCCGCCGAGTACCTACAAAACAAGGTTTGGCCAGGGTTTCGACAAAGCCCCTACGATGGTTAAGTTAGTTCTTAAGATGGAAAATAATGGGATGTCTCTTGTGGGAGTTTCAAGTTGCCTTTTGGAGGAGATTGGCTTCTCTTTTATAGATAGAAAGTCATGATGATGGTAGCAAGTGGGCCTAGATGTAGGCATAGGTTTAGGGCAGTCTAGTTAGGAGTAGGCTTAGGGCAACCTAGCTAGGAATAGGCTTATCTTGATATCAGGAGTCCCCCCCTTTCGGTCATTGAGGCTCTTTAGGGCTGGAGCTGGTGACGTTCACATCCATATTGCCAATGAAGTCATTTTGTTTGTTGAGGTCGTGATTTCACGTTGTGTACCTACGAGTTTAATACATGATAGTGCCTGGTAACCGTGTCGAGGGGATAACTAGAGATCGCGGCCTGTGGCCTATAATGCTTTAATTTCAAAGCATAAAAGAGCCGAGGGGATCGCTAGGGATCCGACCTTGCGGGCTGTTGAACTTGCTTTAATTTCAAAGCATAAGAGCGCCGAGGGGATCGTTGGGGATCTGACCCTGCGAGCTGTTGAACTTGCTCAAATTTCCAAAGCATAAGAGCGCCAAGGGGATCGTTGGGGATCTGACCCTGCGGGCTGTTGAACTTGCTCAAATTTCCAGAGCATAAGAGCGCCGAGGGGATCGTTGGGGATCTGACCTTGCGGGCTATTGAACTTGCTTTAATTTCAAAGCATAATAGCGCCGAGGGGATCGCTGGGGATCTGACCCTGCGAGCTGTTGAGCTTGCTTTAATTTCAAAGCATAAGAGCACCGAGGGGATCGTTAGGGATCTGACCCTACGGGCTGTTGAACTTGCTTTAATTTCAAAGCATAAGAGCGCCGAGGGGATTGTTGGGGATCTGACCTTGCAGGCTTAAAAGAAATGTCTAGTATGCGATTTTCCAACTAAAAGCATGTGTTCCTGAGCATAGCTGATGTGGTCTCATAGATGCCATTTATGTGAAGCTGTATATAACATGTATGGGGACATATAATTAAGTCCTATAACATCCCTCCAATTAAATCCACAAATCAAGCAAAATTAGCAAAAAATCCAGAGCTCATTTAGCTAGGAACCATATGTGGTTCAAAGTGATAGCCCTCTGATGCAGCATAATATGATATGAACAATAATGACTGGTAAAAATTAAGCATGATGACAATTATCTATGGGACTTAATTAAGCAAAGGGATTGGATGTATAAGTAAAAGTACCCAGGCAGCTCAAGATGAATGCTCAATCAAGTAAAACCATGTTGAAGGTTTCTTCAAATAAAGTGTGTCAATGATGTCTAAACAAAATTAGGAATCGAGATTATTTTACTTGCCTTTTTTATGACCAAATTGAATCGAAGGAGATGAACCATGCTTCGATACTCAGATCATGGATGGTTTCTAGAACTTCAGTTTGATTCTACTTACTTTACTCCGTTCATTGATCTTTTTATAAATATGCTAGATTGCTTTTTGCACACCGGAAAACTTTGCATTTTTCAGAGCCGTGGTGGCCGGATTTGAGTGGAGGTCGCAGAGATGCTGGAGTAGCTCGCGTAGAGATGGTTGGTGGCTCCAAGTTAGCAGTGGAGATCTCGCCAAGCCAAAGCCATGATATTTAGTTGAAGCCGCCGAAGTCATAATGGAGCCGAGCTATCGAAGATGAATGTACAAAAACCATAGCTTGTCATGCAAAGGCTAGAGCTTATCGAGGAGTCGATCTCATGAAACGTCTGGTGTTAGTGCTCTTCTGAAAAGGCATGAGCATTTTAGGTCATACCATGACCGACATAGTTAAGGTCGAAGTGTTTTGGCCGGTAGGCGCTTGTGCCAAGAGTCAGAGCTAAAATAGGGCTGAACTTGACATAGATCGGCATCTGCTATGCCTGAGATTGGAAGTGCCCGGAGGTATGGCTCGGCATCTTTTGTGCCAGAGCTTTCTCGGTCAAGCTTGGAGATGTCGAAAGGATGGTTCGACCTTTGCTTTGCCGGAGCTGTCCCTGTCAAATCTTGGAGGCGCCGTAGGATCTTCTCAGCATCTGTTATGCTAGGGCTTTCTCGATCGAGCTTGGAGGCATCGAAGGGATGGCTCCGCCTTTGCTCCAATTACCATTGCTTACCCCTTTTACCAAGTAAGGTCTTATTAGTGTTCCGAGTTGTGGAGGCCATTCAATTGAGGCAAATCCAATTTCTATTTTGATCAAGTTGAGGATTTTGGTTATTTTTTGTTGTCAACCAGTTGATTTTGAGCTTGTGAAGGCCATTCAATTGAGGCCAAAGCTTTAATTATCCTGCTCTTGGAGATAGTAGTTCCAGTGGCGCTCGTTGAGAATGAGCTTGCGGAGGTGCTAGAGCTCGTCGAGGTCAAGTTTGGGAAGTGACCAGAGCTCGCTGTGGGGCAGAAGCCGAATCCAATCAATCATGTCACAAACATGAAATACAGAAATCTCTCTGCTGTAGCAGGTAATCAGTTGCAACTTTTTAATGCTTCAACTTTCATGAAATTCATTCATTGTGTTGTATTATGCCCTTGCATTCCAATTTCATTGGCTGATTCCACCTATTGCCAATAGCGGGTAGGTTTGTGGTTGGAAAAGCTGGCGACTTGTTGATTCCTGGTTGGCAAAGATTTCACCAAAGCTGGCTGAGGCCAAAATGGCTGAACCTTGTGGTGGTCGTGATTTGCGTTGGCCAAAGCTTGAAAAAGCCGAAGCTTTTAGTGGTTTGGGCTTGTAGTGGCTAAGGCTCTCATGGACGAGGCTAGTTGAGGCTGAAGCTCGCAATGGCCTTAGCTAGAGGTTGAACTTGTGGTCGAAACTAGTCTTGATCGAGCCCATAGTGGCCAAACTTCAAGATAACTAGTCGTTACCGAGGTCGTACTAGCCGGAGATATGTTGGCTGAAGTTAAGGTGGTAAGAGCTTGTTAAGGCCGCACATGTTGAAGCCAAAGCTTGCCAATTTATATAATTTGGTAGGATCCTCATATGATTTGTAGCTTTCAGAGAATAAATTAGCGAAGTTTCCCTGGCAAACTTCTTGTGAAAGCCAAAGAACTCTAACTGCTCTTGCTCATCCTCATTTACCGTATAGGGTGCATTCATGTTTAACAATAAACAAATATTAGGAATATGGATGAGGAAATGAGTAACGTATTTAGTTAAAGAACTCAAGCATAAGAAACCGGTTGCTCCAACCGGTCAGTTCACTTATACTTATTAAAAATGATTTTTTTAAATTTTTTGCAATAGGCAGGAATCGAACTCAGGACTTTCAACTTGTTATCTATTATGTTTACCACTCAACTACAACACTTATTTGGTACACATTTGTATTATATTTCTTTTATAATATCTATATAAAACTTTTACTTAGTTTAAATTAAGTATTTACTTTATTTATTTAATGTATTGTGTAAATAAATTCACCATATCTTATTTAAATAATATTTTTCAATTTTTAGAAAATCCAATTCGACCACCGATTTAAACCGGTTGAACCTTAAATCCATGAACCACCCTCTTCACCGGTTCGATGACCGGTCCGGTTCTGAAAACCATGCTTAAAACACATCACAAAAATAAGGATGATAATGTGTGGCGGTGACATTTGAAATCATATTCATCACTTGATAAATGAACTGATGGTTGCCAAGCTTTTGGGTTACAATTCAGCTGTAAAAGTAAATATCTCAATGCGGACATGCTGAAGCACTAAACTAGCATAGTCCTTATACCAAAATCATAACCAATTATACATCACTAAATATGTAAAAGTAAACCACCAAGAACCAGCCAAAGTATATAGGCAATAGTTCCATGAATTGTGTAACCAAACTTGACAAATCCAATTATATGCAACATATATAGGCATCTGAAGCTGGCAAGTCCTTAGTTACAAATCCAATTACAAACATAACGAAATGAAGAGTGATGTAAAGATGAATTGACAACCCACAAGATCTAAGAAATAAACATCTTATAGGTAACTTTTAACTGAATTATTACAACCAAACCAATCAACATGGCACAACAACATTTGTGCACATAAGAACAATTGTTAATTTTAAAGCATAATGATATGGTGAATGTCAGTAATTGGAAAGACTTTACCGAAATAAAATGAAAGGCAACACATAGGGATGGGATCTTTTTGAATATTGTAAAAGGACCTTTTTAGGTTGGAAAAACCAATGGGGTACCTGATCGGAGATGAACTCGACATCGGCTTATTTTGACTTCGTAGCCGAGAGAACCAATTTACCAAGAGAAGCTGGTTAGGGCTCGGGATACCTGTGGCGCCGCGACTAGGTGTGACAGTCGAGCGACCGAACCAGCAGATATCTCGTCGGAGCCTATGCCAACCCAATTTCAAAGAGGCCAAAACCTTATCGATTGAGGCTTGTTAAGGCTGAGATGGTGGAGTTCAAAGAGATCAATGGCCAATTTGTGTGGCCGAAGCTTCAGTGACCGGAGCCTTGTTGTTCGATGTATGTTAAGATCGATATGAAGTTGTGAGGCTGATCTTATGACGATTTCGAAGCTCTTGGAGGCACCGAATTCATGGGGACGGTGCAGGTCAGGGGTTTATTGAGAGGCTGAACATTGTGGCGAGGCCAAGGCTCGTGATTTTATTGAGGATAGTGGATCTGCTTAGGTCGGAGTTGTTGTGACTGAGCTAATGGAGGCTCGTTAGGCTCAGAGATGACCCTGATGAGGAGGCTAAGGCTTGGAAGCGACGCTGATGGAGTTAGTCGAAGATGGCGTTCCTGTTTACCTCTTCAGAACCGAATGATTCAATTGTTTACTTTCTTTTCTTTCCTTTTTCTTTCGGCTTCTGTTTCTTTCTTAATTAATCATTTACCTTTTCCTATTTTTAATTAAGCATCTTACTCTTTTGCTTTCTTTTCCTTTCTTTATCTGATTGACTTAAGTATTGTTTATTAAATCACTAGGGATGACGAGACAGTAGACAGTCGTGGCCAGGTGCGATAGGAACTTGTGCCAAACTGGGGCAGCGACATCCATTTTAGCGATTGTTGAAGTTCATCGAGGTTGAAATTGTCGAAACTAAGTGCCGATCAACCATGCCGAAGCTGAGGGGGGTCACGCCGAATGCGCGGGAACGCCGAACACATACAAACGCTGAGGGCGCGGAAACGCTGAAGTTAGAATGCCGAAGCTGAGTGCCGATCACCCATGCTGAAGCCAAGGAGGTCACGCCAAACGTTGAATGGGTGATGCCGAATGATCCGAACAGTCAAAGCTTGGAAGGTTGCCTAGCTCACGACGATTTCGAGGCTTGAATGGATACGGTTGAGGCTCGTATGGGTACCGCTGAACCCTCGAAAATGCCGAGGCTTGGATGGATCACGCCGAGAGCGTGATATCGCTGAAGCTTGGATCGATCACGCCGAGAGCGTGATATCGCCGAAGTGTGGTACCGCCGAATGTGTATAAGCGCCGAATGTGTATAGTCACCGAATGTGTATAAGCGCCGAGGCTCTAATGGATCACACCGAACGCGTATGAGCTCCAAGGCTCTAATGGATCCGCCGAACCCGCGGAAACGCCGAAGCTTGAATGAGTACCGCCAAACCCGCGGAAACACTAAAGCTTAAATGGGTATCGCCGAGACCGGTGTAGCGTTTGGGTCTTGCCGAGGAGCCAAATAAATCCCCAATTGCTATCCTTTCTTCATTTTCTTTTTCTGTCCCCTTTTTGCTTTTCCCCTTCCTTTTTGCACTTTCTCTTCACCAGATCCCTTTTCTTGCTTTCTTTTCCTTCTTTTTATCTAATGGACTTAAATAATTCTTAAGCCATTGTCTTGACACAGTTTATGACTTTTTACGACTCAAATGAACTTGGAGAGACAGATCTGGGCTTCAAACATCTTTTTCACCTTCCGATTCTTGCTTATTGAACCGTCATCTTGAGAGGTAGAGATTTAAGTTGATAGATCGCATCAAGAACGTAAATCTGAAGGTCGTACAAGTGAACTCCACGCTCACCGCACCAATTTGATACCCAAATGGCATCTTTGTCAACACCGTTCTTCGTGGGGTCTTCGGGTTCTTCGAGGTCCTTCGAGCTCCGTTGATATTCCCACCGAGTACCTACAAAACAAGGCTTGGCCGGGGTTCTGACAAAGCCCCTCCGATGCTTAAGTTAGTTCTTAAGATGGAGAAGAATGGAGTGTCTCTTGTGGGAGTTTCAAGTTACCTTTTGGAGGAGATTGGCTTCTCTTTTATAGATAGAAAGTCATGATGATGGTAGCAAATGGGCCTAGATGTAGGCATAGGTTTAGGGTGACCTGACTAAGAGTAGGTTTAGGACGGTCTAAATAGGAATAGGCTTATCTTGATATCATAATTATAATATTACTTTAATGAAATTAGATACTCTCAAATATTATATGCAGAAGAAAAGTACTTGTTTGGCATGATTTTGTTCAACTTTTTAATACGTGGTGTATATGGTTTAAACCAATATCCCACTTTACTGGCTAGTTTTATAATAAATAATTGCATTTATATATTATATTCTTCTGTTAGAACTGAACTATCAAACAAAGAAATTCAACTCAAACCCATTTAATTTTGAAGTTGTTAGACCTTTTTTTTGTCTTCTGTGAACATATTATATAATAAATTTGAAAGATGTTTATATGTCCGATATTATTTATACGTATCATAAAGTGACAGTAGTACGCATGATTATTTTCATCAATTAATGTTTCAAAATCTATTCAATACTAAATAATGGCAGATAAATTAGTTATTAAATTGTCGTTGAAATAGTAAGTGGTTTACATATATCCTTTGTTTTTTCATTATGAATCTTTTGAAACGAATTTTGGTTGCTAGTGCCTATCATTATTCATCACTTTCTTCATAGAAATTAATAATATATTATAAACTTAATATATATTTTTATACTTAGATAAGCCATCCCACTTGAAGTAACTACTGATTCAATAATTATATCAGTACATCTACAAAAATCTGCACATGAATTTGAATTCAATTCTTATACCCGTTCAAAGATTACATATATTATAGTTATCATACAAAAATTTTAACCTAGTGATTGACATGGAAGATACGATCAAATGAGACAAATTTTTTTAAAGAAACTATTTACATATGTATTCGCATGTATACTTATTGGTAATGTTGAATACTTTAATTTTAATGAAAGGAATTAGTTTATTTGTGAAATTGATTTAGGGTTCGTTTGTTTCCAGGAAAATTGTGTGCAGGTTAATATTTTCAAAATTTTCCTGCGTTTGTTTGATTTGGAAAACATTTTCCCAAAAAATAGATAATAATGTGAAAATGCAAGTCAACATGAAAATGTAATGTAAATAATGGAAAATGTTTTCCCAAAAAATAGATGGGAAAACATTTTTCATTATTTTTTTACTTCACCTCCTCCACTATTATCACTTTCACTTCTTCCACCGACACCAACATATCCATCACTATCTCCATCCCGCTACCGCTACCGCCACCGCCACCGCCGCAACCACCACCACCTCCTTCATCTACCGCCGTCACCACCTCCACCCAGACACCATCGATTCCTTCACTACCAGCACCACCATTCTTCCACTCACGTCAATAGATCCATCACTTTCTTCACCATATTATCTCCATCACGACCACCATCACCTCCTTCGTTCACCGCTGCCACCACCACCACCATCACTCCCTCCACCATCACCCACACTAGCACATCCACTTCTTCCTCAACACCTCTACTGTCACTACCACCACCTCATCCACCCCGCTATCACCACTTCCTCTACCTATATAACCACCACTTCCTCCACCCCTCCATCACCACTATCTCCACCGTCACCACCAAATTCATCTCCTATATCTACATTTATTTTATATAAAAATGTAATTCATAATTAATATAATTTAATTTTTATATAATAATTATTATACTATATTTCACACACACACACACACACACACACACACACATATATATATATATAAGTTAAACTAGGATTTTGTATAGTTAAATTTGTGGTTGTAAAATATTTTTCAAAATTGTAAATAAACATCAGAAAATATTTTACAGTGATGTAGCCAAACATAGGAAAATATTTTGCACAATATTTTCCTGCAAACAAACGGGATCTTAGTTTAAGTGGTTGAGCATATACTCATACTTAGGTAAGATCATGGAATCAACCACATCGGAGCATGAGTGGGTTTTTTTATTTACTTTAAGTTTCTCACCATATCTAACATTGCTAATAGAAACATGTAAGGAAATATGCTAGTATATTTTATTACACAACATAAAATATACTTTTTTTTAAAACAATTACAAGTGTCACGATTCGAACATTGGTCACTCCACCTACTTTGTGGATGTATCACTCATACCATGTCTGATTGGTACAACATAAAATACACTTATTGAGGAAAACAAAAAAACGACTAACATTGTTGGTTTTCGTTAACATAGCATAAAAAAAAGCAGTCTCAAATCTATGTTATTTTACTCGAAAATTACTCAAAATTGAACCTAATGAATTACTCAAAATTTCAATTTGTATTTTAGTCTTAATTGGTTGGTTCTTTTAAGGGCATTTATAAATACCACTAAATAACAACGTTCAAGAAATTACCTAACTATTTTACTTTCATTTTCTTTTATGTATTTCTGTCACGGTAAGGGCATCCATAGTTGGGCTCCATTCATGGCGGAGGCGTTAACTACGGAAGCATCGCGTATGGTAGAGGCACCATATGTCTATATCATGGAAGAAGCGTCTCTTGATGATGCCTGGTTCATGGCTAGAACATCAACCATGCTCATTTAAAAAAAAAAAAATTAAGCAAATTCGCATACATCAAAACAAAAGAAAATTTCCATCCGCCTCACTTTATATGTGATTCTATGATGATAAATTATTCTTTTCAATTTATTATAAATTTTACTTATAATATATAAATTTATGTATGTGATAAAAATTGTTAGTGAAATTTTTTTAATAACAATAAAACATTATTAAAATGGCGAACCGAATAACTTAATTAATACTTCCTTTATTTCAATTGATTATAAATTTTATTTTTAAAAATATTCAGCTTTTAGTGTATTAGTATGCAATCAAATTAGCCATATTAGACTAGTAAATTGTTAAACGTCATCCTTTTAATTAATTTACTTTTCACATATTAATAAAACAAAAGAACAATAGCAAATTAGGCTATGTTTATTTCACCTTCAATTCAGTTCAGTTTAATTCAGTTCAGGTCCATTAAGTTTAGTTAAGTTAAATTATGTTCAGTCCAGTTTAGGTTCATTAATTCTAATTTTATTAATAATTATTTTAATTAACACTTTAATAAAAAAAATTAATAGTAATAATTATTAGTGTTATTAAGATAATAAGAATATTAATGAAACTATGATATAACCATATTTTTAATTATAGTAATAATATTTATTAATTAGAAAAATGTGATATGAAATTATGACACGAGAATATTTATTAATTAAAAAATTATAATTATTTTTAATTCAAGTGTAAGTGATAAATTTAATCTAAAGTATAAGATAATATAATAACTATTATATAATTCGGGTGTAATTGTAATAATAATTATCATTGGAATAACAAAATTTTAATTAAATGATTTTACGTACTATAACAATTTTATATTTTTAATGTTATTAAAATTTTTTATTTATTAGTTTATATGTGTAGTTATTAATAGTAAATTTTTAATGATTAATTAATAATTAATTATTTTTTAATATTTATTAGTTTTTATTTTTATTTTAATAATAAGTATATTACTAATAAGTTTATTTAAGTTCATATTCATTCAGTTAAGTTTAATTTAGTTCAGTTCAGTTTTCAAAAATTGAAAAGAATAGAACTAAGGAATTACGTAGAGAAAACGACTACTTACACCAATTAGCACAAAGGGGAATGGTAAGAAATACTAACTAATTAGATTTAATTATAATTTTATTCTAATTGTCTTATTATATTTTTTATTTGAACTTATACATAAATTACACTTCTACTAATAACCAGCTTCTCTTTTAATTAGTTTGAATTTCGTAACTTAAAACGATCATATCTCTTAAACCGTTAATTTTTTTAAAACAATATTTTTTAGAATATTTTGTTTGTTTCATTTTTATTTTTAAAACAAAATTCAACTCGATATATTTTCGATAAAAAAAATATGATTCATATTATACGAGTTTGCATTTTGGTATAATGTTCATTATACCAAATTTTTTTATACTAAAAATCCGGTACAATGAACATCATACTAAATTGTAAACTCGTATAATACGCATTATATCATCTGAAAAAAAATTAAGTATAAAAAAATCTGGTATAATAAACATTATATCAAATTGCAAACTCTTATAATATGAATTATACCAATTTTAGTTTTCAATTTTTTTTATCAAAAGTATATCGAGTTGGATTTTGTTTTAAAAATAAAAATGAAATGAACAAAATATTTTACAAAATCGTTTCAAAAAAATTAACGGGTTTGAGAGATATGATCTTTTTAAGTTAAAAATTTAACTTAATTAAAAGAGAGAAGGTAATAATTGATAATGTTAAATAAAATTACAATTAAATCTAAATAGTTAGATGATTTTACGGTTAATGTTAATTTACCTAAATTATGCATTTGTGAAAAATGGCGTACCACAAATATGTGGGTCCATCATGTCGGTGGTGACAAACTGGAATAACATTTCCAAAAATCTATGGGTCGGCCCCATCAAATTATAGCATATAATCCAATCTAATAGAAACCTGACGGCCCAATTTATTATTTATCTTCAATAGGAATAGAATAATTGTCGATTTAGATATTATTTTGGTTTACTATTTATAAAAATATTTTTTTAAAATTTAATTTAATTCTTTTTATATTTTGATTTTACATTTTTATATTTTGATTTTACATTTTTGCCCTTTGTGTGTGTGTATATGCTATATATTTATTATATATACATGTGCTATATATCTGTTATATGTCTACTATATAAATCTATTATATACGTATTATATATCTAATATATATTCATGTTTGTGCCTCATTCACTTAAACTGTTTTAACACATCTATTATATACCTGATATATACCAGTTATCTAACTAGAAAGTAAAAAAGAAAATCTAAAACAATTTTTACTTAATAATGTAAAATTGAAACTTGAACGAGATTTTTTTGTAATTGATAAAAGTTTGGGTGAAATTTATATATTGTACTTTAGACATTTACCTACAAACCCCATAGAAATAACAAAAAATTATATAAGGGCAAGTCTTATTATTTTTAGAATAGGGTTAGTGTTCAATTCTACTCTAAATTAGACCTGTTCGTCGGGCTCGGGCCGAGCTAACAAGGTCATTCCCAAGCCCGACCCAAGCCCATGAATATTTTATTTGTTATTAATTTTTTTATTAAATTAATAGAAAAAATATAAAAAAAAGTTAAAATATGTTTAAATTTTAAATATTATTGCATTGTTTACTTAAAATCTTTAATATTTAGTAACATTTATTCTAACCAAGTATAAAAATTTAATAGGATAAAATATAAAATCTTAAAATAATAATAAATTTAATGTATAAATATATAAAATTATTCGTCGGGC
>CATIWQ010615370.1:0-10872 GCA_949673415.1 Euphorbia schlechtendalii | reverse complement strand
GCTATTTGTAGATGATTTGAAGTATGTCATATGGTTGGCTAGAAACATTTATTATCTTTTTCGTAGATATGTTATATGATTGCAATTGCAAGGTATGTATTTGATGTGGTTCTTTGAAATTTGTTCTTGTGTAACACTGAGATGTTTATTCACATCCTGAATGACATCTTACTAGACTTGGTGAAATATTGATTTCCTTGAACTCAAGGAAATGTGAAATGCCAACTGTGCATATGCTAATGTTTCTCTGTTACTGGAGGTGTGTAACTAGATTAGCAAGTGTGGGAACAATTGGTATTTTTCATGCTGTCAATGCAAGAAATTCTTCTCTTGATACTCTTTATATTTATTCATTTAAAATTATTCGTACAGGTGCTCCCATCAATCCAAAAGTTTTTTTTTATTTTATTTATTTATTTTTATTTTTTTATTTCAATAATTCTGATGGAAATGCTGATGGTGTACTGTCACAATGAACTGACAATACATATGACGGTGCAGATTGTCAGAATTCTCTGACAGCGAGCATGTCAGAATGGGTGTCAGATAATACGACAGTAAGGGTGTCAGTATTTTTACTGACAAGCGTTTTACTGATGAATGCCCTTCAGTCAGGAAACCCGTCAGAAATCAATTTTCTGACGGATATTCACGATTTAGTGACGGATTTTTCTGTCAGGAAAATGAAATTTTCTTGTAGTGTGCTGAGTAGCAAAGACGAGATATATGAATCTTTTGTCAAACTCAATAATCGGATAATGAACAAAATAGGAACTCAAATTAGTAGAATCCGTAGTGATCATGGACATGTATTCGAGAACTTTCATTTCGAAGAATTTTGTTTAGCACATGATATTGACTACAACCTTTCTCCTCAACAAAATGGGGTTGTAGAAAGGAAGAATAGAACCATAATTGAGATGGCTCGATCCATGTTAAGTGATAACAATGTACCAAAGTACTTTTGGGGAGAAGTTGTTAACAAAGCTTGTTTTATCTTGAATCGGGTTTTAATTCGCTCAATTCTTGAGAAAATACCCTATGAGCTTTGGCGAGGGTGCAAGCCTAAGATTGGTAATCTCAAATCATTTGGCTGTGTTAACAACAAGGAGCAGCTAGGTAAGTTTGATCGAAAGGCTGATGAAGGTATCTTTTTGGGATTCTCAACTAACAATTGGGCATATAGAATATATGTCAAAAGAACGGCCTATTAGAGGAATCTATGCATGTGGATTTCGATGAAACTAACAATGCAGATAGACGTCCATCTGATGATGATGGAGTAGCCCAGTAAGCAAATCAACTCAGTATGCCACTCTTTGTGCTGCCCAACCAGTACAAAAACCAAAAGCAGAGGAAGTCAAAGAAGATGATGATCTTTCAATCAACTTCAACAATGAAGAAGATCAACCTCCTCAGCAACCAATTATAGATCCCTCAACTGCTGATCTGAGTCTACCAAGGGAGATTAGAACTCATCGCAACTATTCGCTCAACAACATTGTTGATGATGTTCTCAACCCAGTGATGTTACTCAAGGCTACAATCAGCAAGAAGACATCAATTATGATGAAACCTATGATCTTGTAGCTTGGCTTGAAGATATTCGAATCCTGTGTGCTCTGGCATCCCATATGAACTTTAAGCTGTTCAAATGGATGTTAAATGCGCATTTTTGAATAGATTCATTCAAGAAGAAGCCTATGTCTGCCGGCCTCCAAGCTTTGAAGATCCAAAAAATCCTGAGCATGTCTTCAGACAGAAGAAAGCTCTCTACAGATTGAAGCAAGCTCCAAGAGCTTGGTATGAGAGGCTGATTAATTTCCTTATCAACAAAGGCTATGAAAGAGGGAAAGTAGGTACGACTCTATTTATCCAGCGAAGAAAAGATGTGTTGCTAGTTTAAATCTATATTGATGACATCATTTTTGGAGCAACTGATGAGAAATTGTGCAAAGAATTCAACAAGCAGATGAAGAGCGAGTTTGAAATGTCAATGATGGGAATCTTCATCATTCAAGCGAAATATGCCAAAGAAGTTTTGAAGAAGTTTGATATGTAACATTTGAAGCCAATGTCCACTCCCATGGCCACTAATACTATCTTAAATAAGGATAAAGCTGGTAAACCAGTAGATAACAAGTTCTACATAAGAATCATCGGTTCTCTTCTTTACCTTATAGCTAGTAGGCCTGCCATTTAGTATGTTGTGTGCTACTGTGCTCGTTATCAAGTTGATCCCAGAGAATCTCATCTAGCAACTGTTGAGAGAATCCTTTGGTATTTGCAAGGTTCTCTTGATGCAAGTCTGTGGTATCCCAAGAGTACAGATTTCACCCTAAGAGGATTCATAGACGTTATTTATGGTAGAGACAAGCCCGACGGGAAAAGAACCACAAGAGGATGCCATTTCCTTGGAGAATTGGTACAGTAAGAAGCAAACTTATGTTGCGCTAAGTACAGCTGAATCTGAGTACATGTTAGCAAAAAGTTGCGTAGCACAACTACTATGGATTAAGCAACATCTAGAAGATTATGGTATAAAGTCAAAGTGTCTCGAAGTTATGTGTGATAATAAGAGCACAATTGACCTATCCAAGAATCCAGTTCTACATGGCAGGATGAAGCATGTCAATATAAGACATCACTTCATAAGAGATCATGTGTTAAGGGGAGATGTCAAACTAGAGTATGTTCTTTCCAAGGAACAGCGAGTTGACATATTCACCAAACCTTAGCCCAAGGAGCAGTTCAATGTTCTAAGGCAGCTTATTGGAATGGCGAACCCCATATGAAGAAAAATTAAGAATAATTGGCTAAGTGTTGAAGATCAAATTTTAACTCAGTCAAATGAGGTAACACGTGTTTAACACCGTATTCACTTTTATCTCACGGTGTGAGATTCCGTTTCGAGGTTAAAAATAAAAAATCCACGTACTTTTGGATTGGAACCTTTTGCTATTAAACTCATCGTTTTACTAAGGCGGTTTATCAAGTGTTAATCTCAACATTGATTTTAACCTTTCGTTGTGAGAGAGCCACGTGTCTATGCAAGTTGAAGAGGTCTGTAAAAGCTGAAGTTTGATAAAGAGAGAAGTTACTTGCATCCTTGAAATCTCAATCGTTTTCAATCTACAAAAGACCCCTAACTCTCTCTCGCAAATTCCCTACTTTTTGAAATGGCGAGAACTAAATCCACCTTTGTCCTTCAAGGCAACTCTAAGAGAAGCATCTATGTGAATGTTGAGGGCAAACAAGAGAAGATTATGTTCCCCCCTGGAACGGTCTTTAATAAAGTTAACTTGGGAGAAGACTTAGATTTTGGCCCAATACATGAGGTTGATTACGAAGGATTGTTGAGAAACAAGATTCTTCATAGAGTGATCAAGTAGTAGAGATTGAGTCTGTTCTTGCAAATGGAAGGACCAACCATTGTTGGCTTGATTCAAGGCTTTTTCCAGAACCTTTATACCATCCAAGGGTATGATGACATTTTTTTGGTGGAATTGGAAGGGAACTCTCACCTCATCTGCTCGAGGTTGATTGGGAGAATCTTGAACATGGCAAACAAGGGCACTCAACTCCAGAAGACTGGAGATGAAGAAGTTATGGCAATCCTTGAAGATTGGGAATTGTTGGTGGATTATGGATTTGGAGAAATAACCGCCTCTGGAATGAGCTGGGCAGCTAGAGCTTGCTACGAGTTGTTGGTGAAGCTACTACTTTTGAAGATGGGATCCCTCACTAGATGCACCTACTTCGAAAGGTGTGTGATCTACCATATGGTAGAGGGTAAGCTACTCAATTGGCCTATGATAATTCTTCATCACTTGACAAAAGTTACTACTATTTATCACTATGGTTACTTGATCACCACCCTAATGAACGCAGTGAAGATAGACATCTCATCCTATGTTGGAGGACCAGGGGAGATTGTCATCCACGTCAAGAAGACCCTCATAATGATGCACTTCAGCAAGATGTATCATGATCAGGTGCATACTAGGTACAGTAAAGTCTCAGATCATTTGAATTTATTGTAATTGTGGGGAATCAATTTTTACCCAAATTAATTTCATAACATGATGTGTCATATGTCGTAAAAACATTATTTATATGCTTATGAGAATGCTTGATGTTATCGATAGAATGTCAAGTAAATAAGAAAAGTTTAATTTATCTGAAAATTTGAAAGCCTTGTGGGCAAAGTAGTTAAAAGTTGATTTATTACATTATCCATTGGTACTAGTGCCCCCTAGATGTGTCCATGGATTCAAAGTGCTCTATCCTGTCCGCCTTCTCAAACACTTCTTGATAGCTCGAACAGATGTCTGACCCAAATTTGTTCTTGTATGATGGTGGTGCACCGTCCAAAAGCTTGGTTATCATCTCCGGTAAACTTAAGCGAGCCCGAAGCCTGACCTATGTGGCCATCCAACGCGCATAGTAGGATTTGAAGCTCTCACCCTGCTCTTGCCTTATAGCCTCTAGATGTTGCATTGTGATTTCCATTTGAGTGTTGAAATCGTAATGCCCCATCATAGCCTGAGTAAGGCTATTCCAACCAGTAGCTATGTCCAGCGGAAGGTGGATGTACCATACGTTGATTGGGTAGTCCAAGGTGATGATGAAGAGCTTAGCAATCATCCATTCGCTGACCCTTAATGCTCTCATCACAGTTTGATAATGCGTTAAGTGAGCACGAGGGTCGCCAGATCTAACATACTTTTCAAACCGCGACATTGCGAAGTTTGAGGGCAAGCTGTCTTTATCCCCGATTGTCGGTTACGCCGAGTATGGATTCATGAGATGGCTGCCGTGAGTGGCTAAGAATTGTTGCCATAATTCCACCACACCTGGTTGTTGGTGGATGACGTTCCCTGCACTTGGATAAGATCTATATTTCCCTTGGGGAAATGCCTCAAAATTGGGCAGTTGAGGTGCCTGGAATTGTGAGGCCATTGATGTAATCCAACTGGGAATAAGCTGTTGGGTCATTCCTTGGTAGAAAGGTCCTGGTGTCAACAATGGCTTACCAGGATGATTTTGTCCCATCCCAAACTGGTAAAAGGCAGTAGGAGCTGGGTGCACTGTATGAGAGGTGGAAGGTCCCATTATCCTAGGCTAATTAGTAGGACCGTCGTTGTTGAGGGTAGCCCTTGAGTTTGACCTCTCTACATGCTGGCGAATAAGCGATGCTAGTTGTTTGCTGTTTGCAAAGGCGTTCAAGGCAGCTGCAATCTCAGCGCTCACCGATGATTGATGTGTCTACTGAGAGTCCTGTCTTGTGAGGGAGGGGTGACCCTCCACTCCAACTCCATCTTGTGGATCGCCCATGCTATCAAGATTCGACATCGCTCGTTGAACTGAATCCGAATATGAACTCGAGTCTTCACTTGAGTTAGTGTGTGGAACACCCTCCAGATTAGCCACGATTGGAGAAATGTGGACTAAGCGGCGAGTAGGCCTTTTCCAAGCTAAGATGCACAAGTAAAGATCAGACTATGCATGTAAGATTCACGATATGATACATGATGCGAGAAATGCGTGAGATTTTTAATGTTATGGTTGCATTCACAAGGGTTAGCATGACATGATGTGAAATAATATGTATGTCAATCCATTTGAAACAAATAGGTTAGTCTTTAGGTAAAGATGAAAATAGGTAAAAAAGAAAATACAATATCTAGGCTTGGATTTGAGGTCTATACGATGCCTATGTGATATCGTAACGTGAATGATGTATATGAGGTGACCAAATTACCGTGTGGTAATAGGTCAATAGTTTGAGATTTCGTACTATGACTAGATCTTATGGAATGATGAGGTTAAAATTATTTCAGGTAAGCAGTGTGACATACTTGTGAGCACGAGATTTTGTACCAGCTTGCGTGTTCAATGATGATAGTTTTTTTCGGGATTTTATCCTTGAATCACACAATTTGAGTATCTTGATGCATCCGAATGGGAATCTTTCTCGTCTAAATTGAGAAGGACGTTTTCAATGAAATTATTTAATTAATTAAAAAAATATAAAATACAAAAAAATACTTAAAACATTGCGGAAAATCAGATCCGGGGACCCGTATCGCCAAAGGTGGGCGAGGCAAACCTCGCCAGAGGGCTTCGACGAGGCAAGCCTTGCCAAAGTCCTTGGCGAGGCTCATGCCTCGCCAAAGAGCTTGGCGAGGCTCCCTCGCTAAAGGGCTTGGCGAGGCTCCCTCGCCAAAGAGCTTGGCAAGGTTCCCTCGCCAAGCTTTGGCAAGGCTCATGCCTCGCCAAAGTCGCGGCGAAGAGCCTCGTCGGACTTTTCTTTTTCGACGAGACCACTGACCGGAAAAACTTACCTTTTTTGGATTTTCAGGATTTCTCCTATAAATACTGGGGTCTTTTTCGATAATAAGGGGCCCGAAAAATTTACGGATAAAAATATAACTTTCAGAACTGCTTCCAATAATTAAGACGAATATTTTTGGACTTCCAACACATTTTTTTTACCTAAACTAAGGACAGGGAGGATTTTCAACGACCGATCAGATATCTTCGAAGTGGATTCATTCCGTAAGTAAGCCTCTGAGTTCCTAAAACTGCAATTTTCGTGCTTTTGGTGTTTATCTTCTTCTTCTGATTTCACTTCTGAACCTAAGATTTTTATCATTTTTAATATTTTTATTTTATACAAGTGTTGTAATTCTTCTTCATTTATTTTTCTTTATTAAAGGAGATGAATGTTAGAATACCTTTACGAAGGGAATAAAACACATTCCCGGATAACAACCCTCACCAATTTACCATGCGAGCAATTTCATTAAATAAAATGAGCAACCAACGTGCTACTAAAACGAATTGTTTTATTTAAATAACAAATACATTATCGCGATTGATTTTTTTTGGGCCACACGGGCCTCGCCAAATTCAAAATCGAACATATATGTGATATTCCCTGTGCTAACCTTTGTGGATGCAAGTAGATTAAAATTAGATGTATGTTTAGGATTTTAATTTTCTTTCGAGTATCGCAATTTCATTTTTTTTTGGGAAATGTAATTAATAAGTTAGCGAGAGGTTGCATCCCCCCGATTTTTGAAGCATTGTAATCTTTACTTTCCGCATTTATTTTCTGCACTTATTTACTACTTTGTGGATGATTTATTATTTTGCTTTGTGAATGGTTTATTATTTTGGAATATGTGAATCTTGCATTTAAAATAAAAAATGACCTAAGTACGAATATGCACAATTAAGAGAATACGATTTTTTGTAGATGTAATATAATGTGATTACTTAAGAAATAAGTAACTTATCCCGGACTCGAATCTCTGTATCTTAGTGGGTCATCCTCTGGACGTTAAGCCTCACATGATTTTAATTCCTGGAAAGAGCTAATCCAGGTGGCGACTCCTCACTAAGAGACAGCGGATTCGGGTTCGAACAGATCTAAAATGTTTTCGATCTGTCTTTCAAACTTTTTTCCCGGGTCCCCGGCTCGGTGCACTTTTTTTCAAACACCCTGGTGGATTGCGCCTCTCATCTTTCGCGCGCTCTCAGCCCACCGTTTCATGTCGCTCGCTCACAGTGGTGACTTTGCTGGGGATATTTTTTTTCTAAAGCTTGTGTTTTATAAGGTTTTAGATTTTGGATAAGTGTAGAAAATTATTGATCATATTATTCCGTTTTCACTTAATTTTGACATATTCATAATAACGCATTGCTTTAGAAGGGATTAGCCCATAAGTCTAAGGTACCCTTATTTCCGCGAAGCTATCTCTTGTACTAATCTGCCTTCTTGAGAAAAGATAATACTTGAGCGAGTGGAGCACTTGTTGCCATATCGCATGTACCTTCCTCGTTAGAACTTATTTGGGGAGAGGCTTGGAGTGTATTTCAATGCAACGAGAACCTTTTACATTAGCAACCCATTTATAAACCCTCATGTAAATAAGCTATAGGCATTTTCCCTAGGGTGTTACCCAAACACGCGATCATGCATTATATTTTCCTACAGGTACGCTCCTTAGTGAGGACCTAGCATTGCAAACGATCAAAATCCCCTTTTTTTCTTTAAGATTCTACAAAGAGGAGTTATCTAAAAAGTCCGGTTCGAAAAAAAGAAGAATCTAAAACTAAAGCTAAAAGGGACCACCCGCCGGATCTCGGGGTAACATGGTGGATATCTCATAATCCACGGCACCTAGTCTCCCGGGAACACCATTCGCTGAACCAAACATAGGAGGAGGCTAGGGAGCGTGAAGAAAACCAGCATCCCATTCTAGAGAGAGGATCGGCCCAACATCTAAGTTATCAAGCAGGGAATCGAGGTTAAACGTAAGAGGCTGGTGAAAGCCCGAGGTGGATGCCCGCGCTTCTGCTCGAGCCTGCTCTGCTGCAGCGTTCTGTCGCAGCAACTCCTGATACTGACTGGTATCGAGCCTCCAAACCCTGATAACGGACTCCCAGCTCCTGGTGACTAACCTCAAGGCTATGATAACGAGCATCTAGACCCAGATGGCTAATATCCAATGATTGAAAGCGACCGTCGAGCTCCTGGTAGCATCGCTCGAACTCCTCGCTCCTCGCCACCATATCTTAGTCATAAAACATGTCACGAAAATCACATCCATGTACATAAAAACATGACATTTCAAGCATCGCATATGACAGGTTGAGAAAAATAACATACCCGTGTAATTCCATCCTGTGAAATCATCAGGTCCCTAAATGCAAAAGAATGTCGGGCTACCTGATCTATCTCCTCACGTAAGACCTACAAAAGGAAAGGAGTGGGTAAACGAACATCAAGACGTCCCCAAAGATCTCTTGTGATCTAAAACTCATGTGAGTAAGGATCATAAGCCAACGTGTGGTAGCTCGGGGGAAGAGGCACCTGTCGCGAGGTCCCCATGGAACTCATCAAGTAGAAGGTGGAGTCAAGGGGAATCGCGAGTCTCCCTTCAACAACTCCTAAGGATGATGTGCTCGCCCCCCCCCCCCCCCTCTTGACCGTAGCATTCAAATCAAGCACTCGAACCCTCTTCAGAGCAAATTCCTACAAAGATAGATAAACAGTGAGAAACAGAACAACATGGATAAAATCCCACACCAGTGCCGCTAGCACCCGCACCAGAACCACCATCAACTCCCTGACCCCTAACTCGAATAGAGGATCACGCCTCCTCGGGCTGAGTCGGCAGGGGAAGCGGGAGCAGCCACTCCCGAATAAAGGCCTCGTAGTCACCACGATATCCTAAAAGCCTCACGCCATGCTCCTCGAAGAGTACCTCCTGCTCTTCGGGATCAGTAATCACCAAGTGCTCCCAAAATAGTCCGGTGGGAGGTGCAGGCGGAATGTGCCTATCAGACACTGGCTTAGTCTGCCAAAATTGAATACACTCATCCAGGTACCACTCACGGGTCCTGGGCCCCTCAAGGATGAAGCGATGGCGGTCCACGTCTCGTCGAATCTCCTTTGCCATATGATAGCTCGGAAGACCCCACCACGGGTTGTGCTCCACTTGAAAAGAAAGAACGATAAAGTTAGAATAAATTTAACAAAAAGGTGATCATATACATAAAAACAAGGTCCATCACCTGCTCAAGAGTCAACCCGCAAAGATGCTGATAGTAGCTAGCAGAATCCAAAACATCCCCCTCGAAAGATGAACAGATCTGGGGCACACACGGAGTATCCTCCGGAGCATCAGCAAACTGCGAGGCGGGAAGGAACTGATAAAAGAAGGCCCATGCCTACAAAAATAAAGGGGTTAATTAAGATTAATCAATCAAAAAACTGACATACACAATTCACAAAGTAAGCAAATAATACCTGAAGAACCATGGGGCAGCAACGCAGTGCTCGTAAGCGACCTCGAACAGCCAAGTCAAGGGTAAAATAAGTTTGCGCCAAGATCACCCGTGGCTAGTTAAGGCCACTAACTCCGTCCAAGTTCGTTAGCGGCTTAATCAACCCATAGTTGATCTCGTTGTTCGAGACCGAGAAAAATGTGACACTCAACAAGGTGGCAAAAAATGATCGGACGTACAAAGGAACCTCGACCTTGAAAACAGATTGTCGACCCGTCCAGTAGTCAAACAACACGCTATAACTCAACGCCCGGCCTCTGGGGTCAACACTGAGCAGGTCTTTGACGCGACTACAAGCGGTGGGAGCTTTGAAGAACCGCTCCAAAAAGGCGTCAAACTGGATCATAGTACCAGTCCATGATAGACTAGTGATCACCACGATATTAGGAGTGATGGTAACCTCCCTGATCGGAAAATGGGAGGTGTGCAAAATGTCGCACCACCTCCAAGTAAGCGTAACCAATGCCGTATACGGTAATAATGTAGGCTGTAAAGATCTCGCTAGAGGACCAAAATCGGTGGCCTCGATGGCCTGAATGATGACCAAAACCGAGGGTGAGAAGAGGTGTGACGATACCATGCCTGGATAGTAGAATATCCACTCGTGGGACGAAGTGTGGGGGATCGCAAACGAAATCAAATAATACGCATTTTGTAGTTAAAAAGAACGGCGAGAAAAACACCAAGATAATTTTTCCTTTAATTTCTCTTAAATAATTTAGATCCAAAACACGTTTGGGTCCCGAACTTTATTTTCAAATCTTTTTCAAAAAAGTCCTCAGATATTCTTGGGTCTAAAACAATTTAGAATCTGAGTTTGATTATCTTTTAGACAAATATTTCCTTCAAAAATTTTCGGATCCAAAAGACGTTTGGACTCCAAGTTTCAATTATTTTCCAATCTCTTTTTTCACATAAAAAATAATATATATCTATGTCTATGTCTATGTATACGTATGTATACGTACGTATGTGTACATGGATGGACGGACGGACGGACGGACGGATGGA
>CATIWQ010615368.1:0-36908 GCA_949673415.1 Euphorbia schlechtendalii | reverse complement strand
CTAGACATGTGTTATTGATATGTAATAGACGAGTTACATTTTGTGCTACATTTTAAAGGCATTAATCTTTTCTATTATATATTTTGTGATATATTTAGATTAGAGTATCCGTTGATAATAAATCATAAATGTCCCAAGTCTGTTTTAATCATGGGAATGAATAAAACCATAGTCTTGTATGTTGGTTGATTTATTTGAGAAATAAATCATGAACATAGGCACATGTTGAGAACATGGGGCTAGACCGATCCACATAGCAAGGTCATATGGTTGTATGTCATAGACAACTTGCTAGATAGATCTCAACAGTCCTTAGACTTGATTTCAACTTATTATTAATATAGAATTGAATATGTCGTCTCATATTACTAACGGGTCCTTAAATATTTAGATTACAAGTACGGGTATGTTCGATATATTTCATGACCATGTGAGTAGTAGTGTTGAAGTGATAGGATTGACATTCGGTTTGCAAATCGAATTGAATTACTGGCCACTTGATGAATGAAAGGGATTAAGACATGTCCAAATGAGTTGAGAACTTATTTGAAAGAATCATTTCATTTTAGAGGGTGACGGTAACATGCCTCTGTTCATTATATCGATGTCAATAGGCAAAGGACTTTGTGAAATAACTACTGGGTTCGGTGTCTTTTAAGACGGCTATATTCTGTCCCAATTGGGGGTTGTAATGGTTTGCTAGAATCTGCTTACAGTCTATAGGTAAAGCCCATTGCCAACATATGGATAGACCTAAAGGATCGTGTGCTTAGAATCACTAATTCGGGATTTCTTGTACATGTAATGTTACAAGATATGATGAAAGAGTGATTATTAATTATTTGACATATGAAGTCAATTTAATTAAACAATCTTTACAACTCAAGAAATATTTAATTTGAATTAATGGTATAATATAAAGTTGTTTTTGTTATTCATTGAATTAAATTATAAGGAAAAAAGGTTTTAATTGACATGTGGGTTAAATTGAAAATTTATAAAGTTGACAATTAAAATAAATTTAAAGAATTAAATCTATGGATTTAATTATTAAATAGTCTTTTAATTGAGGTCAATTTATAAATATACTTAACCTAACATAATCCTAATACTAATTGGATATATGTTAAATGGTTAATTAAAATCAAATTAGAAATGTACATGATTTGTACTACTTTGAAAAAAAAGATAAGGCTTAATTAGTTTTATTTTAATAAAATATATATATAAAAAAGGTATGAAAAAGATTGAGACATATACAATACATGTGAATAAGTTTTCACATATGATTGAGCAGCCTCCCTTTTAAAATTAATTAACTCTTGAGTTTTTAGCTTTCATCAATTTCAGCTAGCACCGGTTCCGAATCAAGAGGGGTTCGTGCACGTGACGTTGGAGAAGCTCCCTCCCTGCGAGCTTTGTTTCATCCGTCTCAAGAGAGACTTCAGGTGAGTTTTATTTTATGTAATCTCATCGTTTTTAAACCATTCAAATCGTTCCTGAAAAAAGATTTTATTCCGGATTTGAGAAATTTTAATCGTTTCCGCCTTTGTGATTAATTTTTCGATGAAAAATCCCAACATCAACTTCAATTTTTTTCATCTTTTCTATATGTTATATTTGGTTGTTAGAGCACGAAACAGATCACCTTTAAAAGTGTTGTAAGTTCGAGTTTTGTGAACAGAATAAATTGTAATGGGTGAGCTTTATCCTGACTATTGTGTCTAAATTGTATTGAATAATTTAGACAAATTAACAATATCAAGTATTTTGGATTCTTAAAACGTGTTGAACTCATGTTGCATGCTAATTAGAGAAAGATCGGAGCATATAAATGTAAATATGAAACTTGAAAACAGGCATATTTGTTATATACCAAAACTTTATCCCAATCAAGTTTGAAAAAACAACATAATTTGTAAGTTGACCTAGTTAAAATTATCTTAGCAATAATAATTAAGCCTTACTTAAGTCTTTATATATTATTTATTATTAATCACCTTAGTTTATTCATATTATGTAATATTAAACAAAATTGAATTCAGTTTTTGTTCTTTCCTTGTTTCAGTGTTACTTTAATTTTATATATTAAAATAATTTTTTCAATCAATAATACAGCAAAAATGTTAAAAGGTTTTATTATAATTTTCATTGAAATGAACTAGCATTACAACTGGCTTTTAAACATATTTTGTAAAATTTTTATAGATTTTACATCCAAAACGCAAGAAATTTAGCTTTAACTAACTATTTTAATATATAATATTGCGTAGGATCCCATGACTTGAAACACCATCCTTGGGTATTGTAAAGGCCTAAGGCTCCAAAATTTATTGTCCTCACACTTACTAGCTACAGAGTCACTCGTTGACAATTCTATAGGAATGTGTTTCATATTCTGTCACAAAACTGTTAATATGGAGTCAATTATTGTATCAAATAATTGATCGGTTGTGCCATGGACCCAATATTGTCAAATGATTGTACAAAATAGTAAATAATCTTATATCACAACTCATTTCTTATGGTTAATTTGGGAGAAAAAGAAGATAAAGATAAAGAAATGGACTTTAAAGAAGTAATTATATTCCATTATTATTGAATTTTAACTCAATCCTATATGGCGAATTAAGGGAACAATAAAAAAAAGTTAATATAAAACTTAAAAGGAGTTTTTTTTTTTAATTTGCACAATCATACTAGAATTAAATATAAAAAAAATTATCTATCTATTTTCTTACGTGAACCCGGGATTTCTATAAATAATTAATTCACTCTCCGAGATTTCTATAAATAATTAATTCACTCTGAACTACTAAGTTAAGAGCCCATTTGTTTCATTGCTAAAAAATAGTTTTTTTTTTTTGTGATTTTTTATTTTCAAACAAAATTGAGAAAATTAAGAATTAAAAGTGTTTGCCTAATTCAATCTTAACCATTAAAGCTTTGTTTGGTAGATCCGTAAAAAGTTGTTTTTTCCTTTTTGAAAAGGAAAATGAGATAATTAGAGATAGAAGTGTTTTTTACATATTACCTCCCTTTTTTAATAATTATCTTTCTAGGGTTTTCAAAAAAATTTTAAATAATTGTTGTTTTAGGATTTCAATGCACATTTTATCCATTTTACCCTTATTTTATGTACATTGAAAATGAAAAAAAAAATAAAGTATCCAATTAACTTTCAAATAAACAAAAGTCATAAGGGTAAATAAGTATTTTTATCATCCTAATTAATGTAACATTGATATTAGGAAACAACCTTAAAATGGTAATTATTTAAAAAATGAGGGAGTATAAATTAACGTAAAAGTTGCCTTTTAGAGTGGTCACCAAAATTGAACTTTTCAAGAAATCATTTTGAGGTTTAAAATTTTATCCAAAATAACATATACATTATTTTTTTGTTATTTTATTTTCAAATTTTATTTGTTATAATTGATTTAAATTATGCTCATTTAGCAATTTAACATCTGTAACAACAATCGTAAACAATATTTTTACCGAATACTAAACACGTATTAATTAATATTAAAAATAATAAACTATAACAACAAACTGTAATAATAACCAAAAACAACAATCATAACAGCAACAACTTAGTAAAATGACAATGGTTTAAAGATCGATTTTTATAATCATTCAAGTGCTTTGAATTATTTTATCCATAATTACTCTTTTATTAATTTGTTAATTGATTTAGGATATGTTTATTTTAATTATTTTACATCTCTAACTGCTATTACGTATAAAATTTTCACCAAAAACAAGTACGGATTAGATAAAAATGGCAACAAGCCGCAAAAAAAACCAACAACAAATAGCAATAACAAAAGCAAACAATAACAGTTTTACCTAACACGACCTAATACAATCGACACAAGATGCTTTTGAAGTGTCGTTCTTATAAATGCTCGCGAGGTTCAACACCAAAACACACACTGTCTCTCTCCATCTCTTGCTCGATTTCTCAACTGTATTTATATTTTCACACATAAAGACATACCCAACTGAAATAAATCCATTTTCTTTAAACCCAATTGATGACAAGGAAGAATGTCAGGTAAAGGCAGATTCTTTGATGATCAGAATCAGAATCTAGATCTTTCTCTTCATATTAGCCTCCCAAACAGTGCTCCAAGTGAAGGGCTTAATATTTGGTCTAAAAAAGATGATGACGGCATGAAGTCTGATAGCGACAGTTCAGTTCAAATTTTTGGGTCTAAAAAACAGCACAATACGGAGCTTTCTCTTGCAATTGCGGCCACGCCTAGTACAGAAGGTGAAAGCCCTAGGACAAAAAAACGTAGTTTTTCCAGCGCCGGAGAATCAAGAAATCAAAGGATCCGGCCAGTTGTTGATCATCTATATTGTTATAAGTCAGGTGGGCCTAGACCCAGAAAGGGAATTCCAGTTTACAAGGGCTTGAATTATAAAACGGAACCAAGATTTTATAGCTGTAATAACCATGTGAATGTTTATAACTCTTCATCTTCATCTTGTTCGTTTGTGAGATCAGTACCAGAGTATCAATATGGGTGCGGAGGTGGAGGAGAGATTTATGGCAAAAATAATGGGATAATAAGATCACGATATATGGCAAATTTGCAGCATAAAAGGAACATGAGAGCGCCTAGAATGCGCTGGACTAGCTCTCTTCATTCTAGCTTTGTTCATGCCATTGAACTTCTTGGCGGCCATGAAAGTATAATCTTTAACCTATTTCTTTTGTTTAATGAGATATAATGGAATATGACCCAATAGAGTAAGAATTCCCGAATAAACACCTATTTCGTTTAGTTATATCTTGCGAACAAATGGTACCTTGAAAATGGTACTACGTGATCAAGGAAACAAGTTATCAACATTTATTTACAGATTTTGAAGCAAGTACAGATAAAGAATGAAAGGGATACTATGAAAAATGCGAATTTCCGTAAACGCATGTTCAAGTATGCATGGAGATGAAAAACTATGACATTAATTATCATCTATTTACTTCAAATCAATTTTTAAAATTCCCCACTTATTTCTTTTCTTGGATCGGTCATTGAAAATCTTGATTTTCTTAAAAAAAATTAGTGTATATTTATACTTGTATATCAATCATTCGATAGTGTGAAATTTTTTTATGTTTGAAATGCAATGTTGGTAAAAATGCAGGGGCAACACCAAAGTCAGTACTAGAGGTAATGGAGGTCAAAGATCTAACATTATCTCATGTCAAAAGCCATTTACAGGTATAATGTCATTTATGATTATCTTTCTATGTTGAAGAATTAGACTTCAAATTGGTACAATAATAATAAATGAAAATGAACAGTTAAGAGTGCTGCAGTTTAATCATGAATGTGATAAAGGACAACTTCTAGATAATAAAATTATAGTCATCATTTGTCAATAATACAACCAATTCATAGTCTAAACAATCTACAAGTTCTTTTCCCTTTTTGTAACTTCATTTTTTAAATAAATATGTAAGTTTGATTTCTATACATTTTGTTTGTCTCTTTTGCCTTTGCAGATGTATAGAACTGTTAAGAGCAATGAAAAACCTGCAGCTTCATCAGGTAAAACTACTAACCCATTTTCTTTCTTCGATGAGTAAACAATTATAATCTTCCTAGTTATTGAGTACATCCCAGTGATATAGAAAAATATTCACATCCTACTTTGACCTCCTCACATCTTTTATTACGTGTTTTTCAATCAAAGTTGTTGGCGTATATAACATATATTGTTAATTTGTATATTTAGTCTTATTCTGTTAGTTATATATGGTATGCAATCATAAAAATTTAATTATTTTACAAATAGGAATATATTATTGATATTGAAACCTTAGAGTACATCCTGATGAATATTAAATAAAAAAAAAATATCCTACCAAAATCATAAAAACGTAATCTCATCATATTGAGATATAAGAAAAACTCATCACAATAGCAAGAAGAACACATAATGAAAATTTAAAAACAGTAACAATTTTATCATCTGTATTTTCTCAAACTCCACTTCACATTATTAAGATCCATAACCATAAAAATTCTAGCATACTCCATAACATTAACCAGATTTGCATATTTCAAAAATATTGCTTAAAAGATAGATGTAGATTATTTAATACAATAAACTAAAAAGATGAAACTATAAGAGATTAAACACACACAAATGATTGGGAGGAGGAAGATGAACAAAATAAAACTAGTTTAGAGAAAGTAGAGAAGAAAGAGAGCAAAGGCTACTGGAATTTTTAGCGGTAATTTTCGAAAATTTTATAATACTTATCATAGCATCCACGAGATATGGTGGAACTTGAAAAAATAACAGTAATATCCAAGATATGGTAGAATTTGAAAAAATAACAGTAAAAAAGCTTTTCTAAAGAAATTTAAATTATTAACATTTATGATATCATAAGATCAATACTTTTATTTTGAGAAATGTAGATTTTTTACAACGATGGATTCAATTTCTTCCATTTACTTTGAAATGCGTACCAATTGAGATACATTCAATTGATCATGATCAATAATTTTCAATAAACATATAAATTGTATTTGATAAATGATAATAACAAATAAAAGGGTTGGTAGTACAATAGAAGCGAAATTCAATAAGCTATAACTTATATTTGTAAAACACAATTTGGTTAAAGTTTAAGGTGGTAATAATTATTATTTTTTATCTTTTAAGAAATAAAATATTTTTCTTAAAAGTTGAACAAATTAATAGGGGTAGGAATGGAAAACTTGGAGAAAAAGCACATTGAAAATACAAAATGATAATAAAAAAAGAGATATCAAAATCCCTCTAAAACGACAACATTTAGTAGACAGATGGAGTAAAAGTTTATTGGAAGAATTATATAGAAGTGGTTATAAGTAAGAAAAGATTTTAATAAATTAGTTATACCAATTACCAACTTATAAGCAAGCAATTAGGAATTTCTGCACCCCTCACACCCATATCATATGGAACATGAATGATTATCGGGAGTCCCCGTTATTGTGGGAATATTGATCCATTAAAAATATAGCCCATTGCTTTGAAATCTACAATTGAGTTAAACAGTTCAATTACATTATATCACGAATCTAGAGATTAAGAGTATGAAATTAAATTTGACTACAAGAAAGGATGAAACTATGTTATTCTAGATCTAAACTCATAGAACATTCGCGTGTGACAAAGTATAGGAAAGGTCGGAAATAATATAAATCTGAATTATATCTTCTGTATTAGCTTGGGTCAAACGATTTCATCAATGGCCACGTTTATTGATTTGAACATTAATAACTAAAAAGTCATTTATTTTATGTATACATTGTAGTTACTTTTGATGTAAATTAAATGTGGATAAGTATGATGGCTAATGATAATTACGTACAGTTGGATGTGGTGATAAAGATTTGTTGTCTGTTAATCATTTACTCAACCAGAAAGCTGCTTCATCTCATCACAATAATTCAGCTACTCTACCCACTAATTTTTCGTGGTAATTCTTTCTCATGCTTCTTGTACCATATGATTTTTTCTAAATGTTTGTTATATTCCAATTGATTTAGTAATTATTGTTTATTATCGCGGTTACTTATAATTCTTTTTTGTTACACTAACATTTTTTCGGTCTATAGTTAAAAGCATAGATAATGTAATAATAGTACTTAGGCTCTGTTTTTTTCAACTGAAACTGAACATATTGAAATTGAACTGAACTGAAATGAAACTGAACATATTGAAACTGAACTGAAACCAAACTGAAACTTATTATTCTAAAACCGAAAATACTGAAACTTAATTGAATAATTATTATTTATATTAATAATAACAACATCACCTTGTAACTTTATAATATTATATTTTTATTTCATTAATTTTATTATGATATCTGTTGGATCCTTAACTTTTTTAGTATTAACAAAGAACCTCACTTTGTAATATTATTTTGGGACAAATGTAGTTTAATTAAAAAAAACTACAAAAAGAAAAAAGTAATTAAGTTAGTAGTGCGGAATTCTATTGTACAACAAATTTAGGAGATGAACCAAAGCAATATCCAACATGTCGATGAGGATAGAAAAAATAACAACATAGACGAAGATTGAATAAGAAAAATTAACCTAACCATGAATTATAATATTGTAATATTTCTCAATTATATTTTTAATAGTGCGGAATTCTATTGTACAACAAATTTGGGAGATGAACCAAAGCAATATCCAACATGTCGATGAGGATATTGAAAATGACAACATGAATGTAGATTGAATTAGAAAAATTAACCTAACCATAAATTATAATATCGTAATATTTCTCAATTATATTGTAATGGATATGCTTTTTAATACTTTATAACATAATTATTTTATCTATTTATTTATTATCAAACAAAGTTATTCGTTATATATTAATTATAATAAATAATCAAATTTTAACATATTATTAATAATATTCTTAAATAATTTTTATTACTTACTATTTATTATATTTATGATTAATATTTTTATTTTATTTTCTCATTCTAATAATATATATTTATAATTTCTTTAATTATATTTACAATAATATATAAACTAAAACTGAAATAAAATTGAAACTTAATTGAAACCTAACTGAATTGAAATTGAACTGAAGTAAAACTGAACTGAACTGAATGAGCTGTTGAATAAGTTGAAAAGAACATAGCCTTAGAATAGTTTCTTAGTGCCAAAATTAAAATATGCCATAAATGAAGTTACACGTTGGATAAATCAATGGATTTGTAGTCTGTTGTACATGTGTGGTAACCCTTTCCCTTTGAGATTCTGTTTTAGGTGAGTTAGGCCAATCGACATGAATAGAGACCTTTGTTTATTATGGTACCAGAACCTATTTACTAGGACCATTTTGAAGATTTTCGAGATCCTAAGCAAAAGATAAAATGTGTAACCTGTAGAGTAAAAGTTAATATCAAATTTCATTTCAAAAAATAAATAATAAAAAATATTAAACTTTCGATATATATTTAGGTTTTTTTTTATATAAAAGAATGGTTAAAAGATAGAGTAGCACCGAAATATTTCAACTTACTTGTATCTTTCGCTAAACCCTTAAATTATATTCATTTAAAAATTTAGGCTATCCTGTTATTGTTCGAAGCAATTCAATCAAATCCTTACAAAGCAAAACTTTATTTAAAATATTTTTCTCAATCATATTGATCATTGATATTTTTTAAAAAATATTTATTTGTTAACATCAGGAAAAGAAAGAAAAAGTAATATATACTAACTTTCTACTAGATACATTTAAAACTTTTTTTCACAATTGTTCGATATCTGGTAGGAATTATTATATTAAACTTGTTCAATCCACTAAGTTTATGTTTGTATCTGGTTTCTTCTATTTTTCATAAATATACCAGCATCATACTGATACTTACCAGATACCTATTAGATGTGCAAAATAAAACAAAAATGCAAAATTAATATAGATATGATAAAAACTCATCAATATCTCGATTGTTATCATTCAAAAGTTCTAATCAAACAAACAAGTTACGAATCAAATCAAAGCTTGATGAACTTGAAAGCAAAACTTCAGCAACTTTATATCTAACGAACTTCAAATCCTCAATCCAAGATCCAAAACAATGCAACAAAATTAAAAGACCTTGCATTTATTGAATCAAAATAGAAATTCAAACCTCTATTTACAATAAATCAATTGCAAAATCAAATCAAAGTAAAAAAAATTAAAAAAATGCACAATCTATTCAGATATAGGTATGATTCAAATTCTGAGCAAAGAACAACGAAGAATAGTCAAAATTCTAAAAGAAGAAGATTTGAAAGTAGAGAGAAATCGAAACGAAGATCAAATAGAGAATCAAGGGAGAAGAATTTCGAAAACCAGAACAAAGAAGAAGAAGGCGCGCACTTAGCAACGTGAATGTAACAGAAAAGAGGAACATATGATATTATAGTTGTAAAGTTTAAAAAGAACACAAAGTGTAAACAGATAATATGAGGATAGAGACGTAGATACAATTCCTAAACCCTACGTTGTAAAGAAGGCTATTATTTTAATTTCAATGAATTTTTTTATGTTAATATTCCTTAAATAATAAATTTGATTCAGTAAATAGAAAATCAAGGTTTTAATAAGTTGTAGATTTTATATTATTATATTAGAACATTAAAGGAATGAAAGGAAAGGAAAATTTGAGATGAAAAATGAAAATGATTGTTACAATAATCGGGCACACCGCAAAACAGCATGCCTACCACCAAGCCACCTAGGGGTGTGCATTAGGTCGAAACCGAACCGAATTTAACCGAACCGAATTAACCGAAAACCAAATAAAGAAAATATTGCTAACCGAACCGAACCAAATAAGATTCAAAACCGAATTACCCAAACCGAAATAAATTATTCGGTTTGGTTAAAAACCGAATTTAACCGAAATTTTAAATTAATTAACAAAAATTTCAAATTCTAACACTTAAAATATAAAATGCACATCCAATATGAGTATTACAATAGATTAAATGGCTTAGTAGAGACATATAAATAAATAAAAGTGCATTTTTAGAAGAGGAATAAGGGTATGATATTAAAATAAAATTTTATTATATGTTTATATATATTTCGGTTCAGTTATTACAGTTTTTTTACACAAAAACCGAACCGAATAACCGAAATATCAAAATTTTACAAACCGAATTTTTAAAATAACCGAACCAAATTAATATTTCGATTTGGTTCGGTATGGTAATTCGGTTACCGAATCATTTGAACACCCCCTAAAGCCACCTGCCATCGTAGGTAAACTCTTTCACATACATACATTTATAGGATTTTAGGAAGTAATTGAGTTCCAATTTTTAAACATTTAGATACCAAAAATATAACAAATGATTTTTTAAATATTATATAAAGAATTCAAGTTAAAATTGCATTTCTTTTCTTTTATGAATGAAATATTTATTAATATCATATATTTTTTTAACAACAATCAATCAATCCTACAATATGAATGCATAGATCGGTAGAGTAGAAACTAGGAAACAATAAAATTATGCAACGGGTCCATTATCATTTTTAAATTAATTTTGAAGTTTTTCTGCTTGGCTGATGCCTGATTGGAGGGCTTAACCTAGGAAATCTAATTCCAACCTTTCTTTTTTACTTCTCAAAATACGAAAGAACTTTTCTTTGTGACAGCTTTTTGTTTTGATTTGCTTTTTTTTTTCTTTCAACTGAATTTGATGGAAAAAAATCATCTATCCCCAATTATGTTCCCAACCTTGTCTCATCCAATCAGATAATGTCACGTGTCAATTTTTATTATATTTTAATTAAAAAAATAGAAGAGAGAAATTAATAATTATTAAAATATAATAAAAGTTGATACGTGGCATTATCTGATTGGAGGGACAAGGTCGGGACAGTGTTCGGGGACAGGGGATTTTTTTCCAAATTTGATGTTGAACATGGTGCAATTCATACCATGTGGACCTAGGCTATCTTCACCAATAATACTATATCTCTTCATAATTTTCAAATTATATTCTATTATTATTTTTTCCTTCTTTTTTCTTTATTTATAACTTTTGCTTACTTAAAAATTCTATTATTCAGTTAATCATTTGAAATAAAGATTTCATGCATAGATTCAAAATTTTCCTTTTAAAGTTAAGGAAAACATGGAAATTATATTCTTAACTAATAATTAAAAATCCTACACTAAAATGATACTCTTTAATTCATTTATTAGTAGTTTTTACATTAGAGTAATATGTTAAATACCAACACGCAAATATTCAAATACAGTTGCTAAAAGTTGTGCATAAATTCCAACATTGATTCTTTAAGCTGTCATTTAATCATGTTTAACAAAATCATCCAATGTTAAATTACCATATGATAATATGTTTGGGCTAATTGTCTTTAAAGTATTCCGACCTTCATGTTTAATCACATAACTATATGATATGTGTTTGAAGCAAATATTGTATTCACAGATTTTTTTTTATTATGTCTATAGGTGTATATATAAAATTTAACATAAACTTTCAAAATTTATTTAAATTATTAAATTAAAATAAAGTTTTGAAATAATATTTATTAGAATGCACGTCAATTAAGTAAAGAACATTTTCATTAAAGAGACTTGTTTTTTGCTATTTTGTTAGAGGTATAGGATCTGTTCACCACAAATTTACAAGTTTCAGGCAACATTTAAATTTGGAACTCTATTTTCTCCACCAAAATATGATTTTTCCTTTAGTCTTTTGAAATTGATTCGTGTTATGGAATAATTTATTCAAAAGTTTCCAATTTTCAGTTTTTGTTTAACCCTTTTTTGTAAATGGACATCATGTTTTGGAGTTTTCATTTGGCTTTATTGCATCGTTTACCTCCATTGATGTTGAAAGATAAAGTCTGAAAAAATGTAATATTTGAAAAATCAAATCAATCAGAAACTAGCATTAAGGAGGAAAATTAATGCAGTTTAAATAAGTTCAATGAATATTTGAAACTTTTATAAATTAAGGATGACATCAAACTTTTTGGACATATCCAGCGAAAATGAAGCATTTTCATTAATACTTCAAGAGGTGAATATAAATAAGTTTCTTATACTTACAACTATTTTTTTTATACTATAATCACGATTTTATTGAATTTATAATTTCAACGAGCCTTTGGCAATTTTCAATAACAGTAGGGCAATAATGAATTTGGGAATCAAAAAAGGGAATCTTGTCTTGGAGTATCATTCATTTGTTAACTCATAGTCTCTTGAACCAGAGTTCCCGGAACACAAACATATGGATTACAAGTTCGAAAGCTACTCCCTCTGGTTCCTAATATTTATCATTTTAGATTTTTCATCAAAACCAATAAGATACTTAATGCATTATAAAATGATTAGTTTATCCCTTTTACTTTATAACAAAGTTATCTCTCTTCTTAATTACAAACTTATAAATTAATATACACTTAATCTCTTTCCTAATTAATGCAAGGGTATATTAGGAAAATCTTGTTAAAAAATGCATTGATATTTTAAAATGACAAGTATTAGGAACCAAAATAAAAAATCTAAAACGATAAATATTAAATAATTATGGAAAAGCATAGACTAAAAAAGAAAAAAAAGGAACCAAATTAGACGTAATTTTTTTATGTTTGATTTTGGGTCCTGAAACAATTTAGTTACTTGATTTGGCTTGTTTAGTTCGGTACGGTACGGTTCGATATTTGGACCAAGCTGGTCAGTGTTGAAGTAATGAAGCTCTGAAATTCATATTTTTTTCTGAGTATTTTTGTATAATTATTAATTAACTTCTTAAAGTACATGAATACGATACATTTTTTTATTTTTCACAACAAAGTGCACCTGGATGGGTCCAAACTGTAGACGGCACCTTCTAACCATGCCCACATCCGTTAATTTGTGTGTATCTCGTAAAGACAATTCTTATGTGCATGAGACATATTTACATTCTCAAATTTTTGCATCCAAGAAAAACAAGAAATTAATGACATAAATTAAGATAAAATAATTTAGTAGTTTATATATGAACTTTATGGTGTGTGTAATCGACGTACAATTTTCAATTTATAACAATCAAATTTAGTAAAACTTACATAAAGTAATATTTGATAAAATAATACTCATTAAATAAATATTTTTTTCTGATCCTGACTTGGATCAATTATACTAAAGTGATATTCTCGTTAAATGCATTAGATAATAATTAAAATTAAAGCATTAAAGATTCAGAAAAATTATAAAGTAATAATTACTAGAATTAATCAAGAATTTATATATATTTTTAGAGTAATAAATATTTTTTAAAAAAATATGGATTTATAGTTTATTGTTTTTTCATCTCACCATATTAAAGGTAATCTCATTCTTAGCTTTTTGAAGAGCAAAATTAATTTCCGGAATATTTTGTTCATGTTATATAAAATATTTTGACATATAGAATATGAATAGGTTTTATGTTAACTATAAAAGAAAAATGTTAGAATCAAAGATAGTGTCTTCTCATTATTTGAAAGGTATACAACATATTTTTAAAATATTCCGGAAATGATATTTTTAACATAATTCAAGATATTTTTTTCTTTCTTATGGCACATACTACAAAATACTCTCTAAAATAATAAATATTTATATATCGATAAATAATTATCTTATGCAATCATCGATGTAATAATAATCTCGATAAATGAAAATTTTAAGAATTTCTTCTATAATTTCTGATTATCTGTTAATAAATGATTTTACAGCGGAGGAAGATGGAGTCATACAAGTGGAATGAAGCAGCAACATAACATTCCTCGTCATAAATTATCGGCAAATCAATTTCAGGTAATTTTATATTAAATTAATCCTTATTATTATTATTATTCAAGTACAAAGGACATTTTAATTTTTGAGGAGCCTCGAACTCAAACTCAAGACTTCCACCTTCTTGCTCCATTTTGGAAGGAGGTGTGACCACCAAACCAAACTTGGCTCTACATTTATTAATTCCTCTTGCAAATAGTTACAAGTTACAATTAGGACCGGCCCAGTATGTGATGCAAGAGGTGCGATCACCTAGGATTCATAGTCAGAAATCTCAAGTTAGTTTTTCTCTAGATATTATTCAATAAAGAATTTTGGAATTCATTTTCTAAATGAATTCTACGTAGAATTCATTTGCTTGGAATATATCAATAAACTCATGGAATTGAATTAAATTTCACTGATTTTGTTCTTTCAAAATGTGAATTTGCAAATCCTATAAAATTTGGTGACATTTGCTCAAGGCACGTTGAATTCCATGAAACTCAATTGTAGGAATTTGAAATCCAAATCTTTCTTATTTGAAGCACAAAAAGCTTGGAATTGAAATGAATTACATAAAATTTTGTGGAATTCATTTATAGAAAGCAAAGACTTAGTAGTTAACGTAAAGAGTGTAAAAGTAAACATTTATTTATTTTAAATGAATTGGTAAATCACTCGCATGATAAGAAAACTAGAGGTTTATGAGTTCAATACTAACTTAAAAAACTTAGGTTTTATAATAGGGAAATACAAGCCAATTCCTTGTTTGGGCATAATAATTTTATTTTTGCCATAACATCAAAATATTTTCACTTTACTCTATTTTTAAGTTTCTATTTTCTCTTTTACCCTTTTCTTGTTTTTTCATGGCTTAGGTATATTAACTCTTCCACTATATTCAATTTCGCAACAAAAACTATTTTATGAAGACATTATACTTGGTATAACAGCTGTTATACCTGGTATAACAGCTGTTATACCTGGTATACGAGCTGTTATACTTGGTATACAGTCTATTACATTCTTATCTTTGAACACTAAGCTCAATTTTATACCAAAAATCCTATTTTGAATGCCTTATGCTTGGTAAAAGAGCTATTATGTCAAATATATTGACTTATACCAAGCATAATAACCATTATACCAGGTATATTGTAACAATTTTATTACTTTGAAATTTTATGCCATTGGCTTTAATGGTAACATCACTTCTATTTTGATACATCTTACATTCCTTGACTTTTTTATTCTGTTAATATATAAACAACTAATTCCTATCGTAACAGATGTTATACCTAGTATAAAAGATTTTATACCTGGTATAAAAACTATTATACCTAGTATAAAGCTCATTGAAAGTCACAAAAAGTTACAATATATCGAGCTCCTTATAATATAACATGTTTTATTTCATCTTTTTCTTACTTCAGTATTCGTTCTTCTTGTTGTCCTTCGAGTATGACTTAAAATCTGTGAACTTTCAGGCTCAACTTTAACCAACTTTTTCCCCCTAAGGTCCTTCTTATTGTTTCAGGCTCTGACTTAATATCGGAAGACTGCTGTGCATTTCAAAGTTCATTGAGACCTTCAACTTGGAAATGATTAAAAAAATATTTATTTATCCAATCAGTTATTATCACTTGAATATATATATTAACCTATCACATCATTGAGAAAAGCTTCAGGTAGACTGACAATGTTGAATTTATTTCCTACTTTGGTTAAAGTGGGTACGCTACGGAGAAAGAGCCACTAAAATGTGTAATACAAGAACAACAACAAGATGCAAACATGCAATTCATCCTTCAAACTGAGTTATTCATAATAGATGAATTGTTTTTCAATATAATTACTCAATTTATTGAACTAAGGCAACCATGAGATTATTTTGTCCAACAACAGCAATGCTTTTCCATCAATTTCATTCTGTGGTTTTTGAAGATTAGTAAAGTTTCAATTTTTTTAGAAAAATAAATCTAAGGTCAATAAACTTAAAAAACAACAAGTTGAAAAATAAATCTCAGTTCAATCATCTCAATTGCATATAATGCTTAGAATATACAACATAAGCACTGATCAACACAAACAAATATGTAACACTGAAAACAACAACAATTAACATAAAAAATCTTGTTGTAAAATTGCATATTGGACATCAAGAGGCATCAAGAAAAGGCTAATAAATTCAACTAAGATCTCTTGTCATAGAACTTGTACATATAATCAAAAATTGAAACACAGTAATATAAGTAAACTTCTAGCTTAAAGCTAATGAAATGAGAAAGTCAACTGAGACAAAGTTAAGCATGTTCTTCATTTAAAATCTAAGTTTTTAATCTATGGAAATATTTATTGAAACCTTTAATTCATCTAATTCTAAACTCAATAATCTCCTTAATGCTATAATTTCTCAGATTGTTACACAACAGGCGCCTAATTTATAGTAAATCCATAAACGATTCTGTGTAGCATGCAATTACAATAAGCAAAGCAAACCAGAAGAAATTGAAATCAATATAGTGAGTTTTCTTAATAGGTCGATCAACAGAAGGCAACTTAGAACCAAAAGTAATCTCAACACATAATTAGATCTAAAAGCTTTGGCACACTTAGATCTAACAAATGGCTCGGCAACCATTTGTTAGATCTAAGTGCGCCAAAGCTTTGCTAATTGCTCATAAATCATCAAAATCTTTTATAACTGCTCATGCGGCAGCGGGGGGAGGAGAGCATGGTCAACAACGGCAATAGAGGAGCAGAGGAGGAAAAGCACAAGAAACAACGTTAACAGGAGGAGCTTTGGAGGAGATCATGATCATGGTGGCAACGATGACAAGGTGAGTAAAGAGGAGAGGACGAGCAGAGGTAGCAGCGAGAGTAGCATAGGCTAAGAGCAAGAGCACAACGATGGCAGGAGTAAAGGAGGACAGCACGAGCACCGACGCTGATGGAGAGGAGGTAGAGAGGAGGAGGCATAGCAAGCAGCGTTAATTAGAGATTGGAAGGGATAAAGGAGAAAAAGAAAGGGAAATTTGCATAAATCATGTACATACATAAAATCCCCATAATATTTTTACTTCATTTTTAAATTTTTGTTTTTCAGTAGTACATTACTTTCTTTTTCAAACAAATTTCCTCTCTTTTCATCTTTCTCTCATGATCGCTTGCTCTCTTTCTCTCGACCCGATTCTTCTTTTTTCATTTGTGATCTCATATTTAATTGAGATTTGTTTGATCTTCTTCTCATTTATTTTTCGATTTCCTGACTCTATTTCATCTTGTTTATTCTTCTTCTGGATCGCAATTTAGCTTTTTTCGATTTTGGTTCTTATTGCATGAGATTTCGATATGTTGTTTTCTGATTTTTTTTCATCTTGTTTCTTCTTGTTTTCTGGATTTGGAATGCAATTTGAGTTTTCTGATTTGGATCGCAATTGAGTTTGTTTTTCATTTTCTTCATTCTTTCCAAACAGTGTTTTAAAAAGCGCTAGGCACTAGTCGGGCCGCCAAAAATGAATCGGGGCCTAGAAAGGGATTAATCGACGCCTAGGTGGACTTAGGAGCTAGTCGGCAAGGTTTAGGCGCTAGGCGTAGTCAGGCGGTGACCCTCAAAATTTGAGTCTTTTGATTTTGTTTCTTTTTCCAACAAACTCAGTTGTGTTAAGTCTCTCTATTTTCTACGATTTGTATTTGTTATGTTATTCTCACTTTTCAGGGGAGGAGATATTTTTTATTTATGGTGGAGTTTGGACTGATGATTTCAAGTGTTTCAAATATGATGAATGTATTGATTGTTGATAAATCTGTAAGTTTTTTAAATTTTAAACGAATGATATCAAAAAATATTTAAAATAATAGAATTGAAGAAAGTATTAAGAGCCAATCTAGATTTCACATTTGAATCCAGTTTCAAATCAAGTCATTATACCTTGTATAATAGTCATTATTTTGAATAATATCAAGGCGTAATACATAGTTTGCCCCCTGAACTTGGCCCTAAAATCCAAATGACCCCTGAACTTTGAAAAGCACCCTATTAAAGCACCAATTTGCCTCCTGATTGCCACGTGCCAATTTTTGGTGGAAAGAGAAAAATTAAATACTTGAAAAATCAAACCAACTAGAATGTGACACGTTGCATTTAGGGAAAAATTGGTGCTTTTTTACAAAATTACAAGTTAAGAGGTAACCAGATGCTTTTTAAAGTTCAGGGATCATTTAGTTTTTTAGGCCAAGTTTAGGGGACAAATCATGCATTAAGCCTAATATCAAGGTATATTCAAATAATTAGAGATGAAGAAAGTATAAAGATCCATTTCAGATTTCACATTCGAACACAATTTTAGGTGCAATCATTGTACCTAGTATAGTGACTATTATATACTTGGTATAATAGTCATTATAACGAATAATATTAGAGAATATTCAAATAATTGAAGATAAATATAATATATATTCAATTTCACATTTCACATTTGAACAATATAATAGTTAAGTAAAGTTACTATAACGAATAATATAACTCAATTCGTCAAAGCAAAGACTACCTAACAAAGTAAAGCAAAATTTTACATATAAGAAATGGTCAAATCATTGGAGATAAAAAAAATAAAATTCAATTTCAGATTTTACTTTCCAACAATGTAATAGTTATTGTACCTAATATTGACTATTATATTATGTTAGTATAATAGTCATAAACCAGATTTCAATAGTTATTATTGTTTTTCCATGTATTTTGAAAATTCAAATATGGAAATGTGAGATTTGTGAAATTACACTATGACATGCTTAAAATTTTTTACCTTTTCTGTAAAATCCTAAATCCCCCTTCAAATAAGTCATAACATTCCATATAATAATGGGGTTTTTAGGTAAATGCCTATAGTACAATATATAAATTTCACCCAAATTTTTATAAAATTACAAAAAAAATTTCCTCAAGTTTTAATTTTACATTATTATATAAAAACTGTTTCAAATTTTTTTTTTTACGTTTTAAATATATAAATGGTATATATCAGTTATATAACATATATGTTAAAATGGTTTAGGTAAAAGAGATACAAACGTGAATATATATTAGATATGTGTGTGTGTGTGTAACAGATATATAACACATTTACATATAATAGATATATGACAGGTATATATACAGATCGTGAAAATGTAAAATCAAAATATAAAAAACATGGAAAATTAAAATATATTTTTATAAATAGTAAACAAAAATAAGATCAAAATCAACCATTATCTTATAATTTATCCAAACAAAAGTTTTAAGAACAAGTCCTTCTCACGGCCCTATTTAAAAGGAAATTGGAGCTCACCTCAAAGTGCAGCATGGGCTTCATATTAGTAACATAACAAAGGAAAATGAAGGCCCACCTCAAATAGCAGGACTGGGCTTCTCTTTTTCAAAATAACATTCACTTGTTTGAAGAATCGCAAGGAGGGCTGATTGTAGTCACCTAAGCCATAATGGCGGTCCACAGGGACAGCCAGTAGCGCATTCCTAAACCTGCTGATCGAAATTGGCATGATATTGTCACCATGAGAAGGAATTTTGTTTTTATCCACAAATTTGAGGAAAACGGTTAATAAAACTCTATCTTTCTTGTTGGAAACAAACTTCGCTTAAATTTTATATTAAATGTGAAGAAAAACCTCATTCTCTCCCGGATGTGACTCGAACCAAAAACTTTTACAGATCGCTAGTTACGTCTTAACCACTAAGTTAAGATCACAAGTTAATAAAAGTCTATCACTTTGTTAAATTTAAGCCAAATGCATCTTCACATGTCTAAATTTGACTGAAGTGACCTACTATCCCCTGAACTTTTGAAAATTTCTCTCAATTCCATGATCTAAGCAAAAGTGTATTAGTTTGCCTTTGAATGTCACGTGTCAGTTTTCTGTTGATTTGATTATTCAAATATATCATTTTTCCATTTCAATCAAAAGCTAATAAATGACATTTAAGGATAAACCGATATACTTTTATCAAGTTCAGGGGAGAAATTGATAAACTTTCACCAAGTTCAAGGAGTTGAGGGAAATTTTCAGAAGTTCGGGAGGGCAGTAAGCCATCTTTACCAAGTTTAAACAGGGAAAGATGCATTTAGCCTTAAATTTTATTACATTAACACGATATAATTTATTATGGGTAATGATATTTGCCACCTCATTTTTACAACTTACCGTCTCCCATAATTCCTTTTCTATATATACCCTTTGTATTTATTTATCTAACAAACAAGCAATTTATTTACCTCCCCAATTATACTAACTGCACCTCGAAATTATTTATATTTATTTTATGTTTATTGATTAATAAATTAAATTTCATCCAAATAATTTTTATAAAAATTTAATATGTTAAATTTTTCAAAAAAACACTAAATCAGTAATTATTAAATTATGATCAATACAAGTCCAAATAAAAGAACTAAATTGATACAAAATCGTATTTGTTGGGCTTGAATACCAATTTGGATAAAAACCTATAATATTCTTCGTCTACTATCATACAACTAATCTCATTCATTAATAGTTAAATCTCTGAAACACATTGTTCATACATGTTGGGAATTGAAAATTTTGCTTATAATTTTACACAAAGTGAAGGTAAACACTTAAATGACAAATAACAAAACCGTTGTGAGCACGGGATGTTGTACCAGCTCGCGCGTTCAATGATGACGGCTTTTCGGGATATTTATCCTCGAATCACACAATTTTTTATTATCCTAAAAACCTCGAATGGGAGCACTCCTCGGCACCAACTTGTGTTAAGGATTTAAATTTTTTTGAAAAATAAGATTTTGGTAAATTAATTGAAAATAAATAAAAAAAGGGTATTTTTTAAAAATAAAAAAAATATCGAGCCAAACCCAGGAAAAGGGGGGGCTTGCCTAATTCCAGCGAGCCCCTTGCTGAAAATCCCAGCGAGGCTCATTGGGATTTCCAGCGAGCCCGCTAGAAATTTCCAGCGAGCCCGGTTTCCCCCTATAAATATTGGGTTCTTTTTGGATTGAAGGGGGCCCGAAAATTTAGAGAAAAATTATATTTTCATGAGAAAGAACAACGAGAAAAATTACAAAATTATTTTCTTTCAAAATTTTTTTGAATAATTCGGATCCAAAACACGTTTGGATTCCGAAACTTTACGATTTTCAAATCAACTTTCTTCCATCTATTTCTTCTTCAAAAAATTATTAGATATTCTCGAGTCTAAAACAAATTTAGATACCTTGTCTGATTATCTTTTGGATAAATAAACATTTAATTACCACACAAACACAACTGAAAAATGAACGAGGAAAGCTCCCAGGGACCATACAGATATGTCGAAGTGGATTCACGTCGAAAGGGTAAGCCTCTGGATTCCTTGACCTGCTTCATCTCGTGCTCCTGTATTTTTCTTATTTTCAGTTTATATGTGGACCTGGGAATTATTTTATTTTCTTTTATTGTGTAAATGTTGTAATACTTCTTCTTCATCTTTAATTTCTTATAATTTATGAAAATACATGTTAGAATACCCCCACGAAAGGAATAAAAATTATTTCCGGATAACAGGCCTCACACTTTGCCATGCGGTTATTTTCACTAATAAAAACCGACCAACATATTTGTAAATAAAATGAATCATTTTATTCTAAATAAGAATTTTCAATGATCGATGTTTTTAATTATGCCACATGGGTCTTGTCAAGATCAAATCGAGCATACGTGTAATATTCATGTTGTGTTATATACCATGTGCTAACCCTTGTGGATGAAGGTTAGATGTATACCTAGATTTTATTTTCCTCTGGGTGTTGCATTTTAATTATTTTTTAGAAATGTAATTAATAGATTAGGCGGGCGGTTGCATCCCCCGAAGTTATGTAATTTTTAATCTTTACTTTTCCGTATTTATTTAATGCTTTATGTATGGATTTACTGCTTATGGCATACACGTTAAATCATAGATTATAACTCAAAAAAGGATATAAGTGCGAGTATGCACAATTAAGAAATACGATTTTCTACAGATGTAACATAATGCGATCCAATAATAAATAGGTAACTTATCCCGAACCCGAATCTTTGTGTCTTAGTGGGCCGTCTCCCGGACTTTAAACCTCACAGGACTTTAATTCCTGGAAGAGCTAATCCAGGTGGTGACTTTATACTAAGAGACGGTGGATTCGGATTTGACCGATCTAAAAATGTTTTCACTTTCTCTTTCAAACCTTTCCGGGTCCCCGACCCGATACATTTTATTTTCACTTAAACACCCCGGTGGACCGCGCCTCTCATTTCCGCGCGCTCTCGGTCCATCGCTCCGTATCGTCCGCTCACAACCGTGCTTCGAAAATATTACACAAAAAGGCAATTTTGTTGGTTCTTTAAATACTCGAATATCTGAAACAACAATGTTCGTGCATGTTGGAATTGAAAATTTTGCTTATAAATATACACAAAGTGAGGGTAAAAACTTAAATGATAAATTACAAGACCGTGTTTCGAAAATAATGCACAAAAGGACAATTTTATTGGTTCTTAGTTTTGTTTTAGATTTTTGTTTTATTGAATTATTTGTAATAGTGATTAATTATTCAATTGATATTTAGGATTTATATTTATGTAATTATTTATATATTTATTTTATTTAAAAAAATAAGTTATTTATTTAATTTTAAATCAGATGTAATTTAGTTTTTTTATTCATAAAGACATTTTTGTAATCCTACCATGTAGATATAATATATATTTTATTAGTCATAAGAACATTTTAATCATCATTGGGGGTGTTAACATGCCTAGCAGCTCGCAAATAGTTCGAGATTTGGCTCAGTTAAAGTTTGGTCAGAGTTCGAGATATTAACAAGCTAAACCAAGCCTTCTAAGGTACGGCTCGAAAAGCTCGCAAACATGTTCATATAATTTTTCTACTTAAAAAATTATTAAAGAACAAATTGTATGTTATCAATGAGTAATCATTATTAATGTACAATAATTATTCGTAAACTTGTGATTTTAATATCACATTCTAATTCTTCTTTGCATGAGTGATGATGAACATGGAAGTGCATAGGAGAGAACGATAGATGGAGACAAAATAAGAATGATTACTAACTAGGGTAAAAATATTTTGATGTTAATTTTAATTTTAAAATTACTTTTTTCTTTAAAAGTAAGAGAGATGCACTACTTTTTTCGGAAATGTATTTTTCGATAATTGTTTGAAAATGTGTACCAAAATATAGTGTTACTGATGAACATGGAAATGCATAGGAGAGAACAGTAAAAGGAGATAGAATGAGAGTGATTACTAACTAAGCTAAAAAAATATTTTGATGTTAGTATTAATTTAAAAATTACTTATTTCTTTAAATGTAAGCGAGATGCACCACTTTTTTTGGAAATGTATTTTCCGATACTTTTTTTTTGAAAAAGTACCAAAAAATAATTTTACTGATGCAACATTTTTTTAACTATCGTTACTATAAATCATTTTTAATCATCAAAGTTGATAACTTGTGGGCAACATTTTTGTTTCATTGCAACATGGCATATATGGTAGGCTCGTTTAGGCTCGCGAGCTTGAGCCGAGCTTTTCATGAACTCGAACCAAGCTAAAATTTTCTAAGACCAACAAACTTCGAGCCGAACCGAGCCCGACCATTTCCGTTCACAAGCCAAACCCAAGACTATTTGATCTCGATTCGGATCTTTGGCACCACTAGTCTCATAGTACGGTAGATATAAAAATGAGACATCCAGTTTATTAAAAAGTTGAATTCTAGCATTCTTAAACCAAAAATAATTGTGAACCTGACCAAATCACAACAACGCATAACTGTTGTTTTACGATTGGCCAAACGATAGAATCAACACTGAAGATATTCCAACTTCTACTATATCAGAAGCAGACAGTATGTAATGTGGCTCTAGATTTTCCTAGATCCCCCTCCAATGATTACAACTTTGAGAAACTCTTCATAATGCAAATAATAGAAGATAATGTTCACATTCAATCTGTTGCATCCCCAACAAAACATTATTGCACCATGTTACTTGTCAGAAACAGACACTGTCCCAATCGCATTACTAATTTCGTGGCTGATATTTGTTGCTGAAAAGCAATAAAACCATATATGAAATTGGAAAGGATAAACAACGAGAAAACATAGAAACAACATTATTTCCCTTGTAGTACACAACAGGATTACAGTAAGCACTATTTTCAGATATTGTACAGAAGGCCAGCATAAAGAAGCTGTAGAGTTGAGTTGAGGGATTCACAGTTCAAAGAAGCAAAAATAATGTAAAATAAAAAAAAAGTTAAACCCAAAAAGGATGCAAAATGTTATGCATAACAATATTTGAAGCAAAAATAATAATAGTGATTGAATAGGTGAAAGATGAATTAATCTGATTTTTGATCAGCTCATCAACTGATTAGAAATCGTCTGATCATTCTTGCTCTACTACAAGCAGAGGCGAACGCGTTTTTCGTCCCTCTCTAACTCTCCACTAGTTAATGTTGCGGATTGGTTGTCTCTTTCGGCAGCATGTCTTTTGTATGGTACAAAACCCTTCATACAGTTGTTTGAAGAGCCTGATCTTTCAATTGGTTTCAGCTCAAGAATCGGGTTGCAAGTGTGACACTCGCTTTCCGTGTTTTCCTCCTCGTTAACTGATCCCGAATTAGAGCCTGTCCAAGACCTTTCCTTTTGGATGTCTTTCTCTTGAAATTCTTCACTGGAATCAAGAATCACCTTCACTGTTTCTTGTTTAGGGTACAGTCCAAGAGGAAACAGTAGGCCTGTGTACACGGCCCACCATGGACGGGTGGCAGAAAAATCCGACTCTTCAGCAGGAAACCCCGTTTTTTCAGCTGGATCGGATTTTTCATTTGTGCATGATGGGAGTGATTTAGAACTCGCTACGGTTTGATAAACAGGTCCGTTTCTATTGCACTCAGTGATTAACACCGTTCTACCAAAGAGCTTCAGACTACGAGTTGATGTTTCCTCTTCTTTCAGAAACAAGCTGAGTTTCTGGCCATAGAAACACTATTTAGTTCAAGAGCTCTTTCTAACAATATCAGAAGCAGGAAAACAAATTATACTTATTTGTTCATGATAGATTAGAGCCACTACCTTAGGGGATCGCTCATCATCTTCGAGGGTCAAGTTTATTTCAGAGACAGACAGGTCAGCAGAATGCGAACCGCCAGCACATGAGACTGGTGATAAGCTACAGTTTGGTGTGTTTGAATCGGTAGAACCAAGGGCATCCGAACAAACTAAAGACAACACTGATGTTGGGGATTGGTTTTCGTGGTCTGAAATGGAAAGGTTTGGGGATGAATGCTCAGAAGTTGACGCCTCTTTGTTTAGTGGATGGACCATTTTGCGAGGGTAAGGATGAACAGGTTTCCGCTTGGGACGGGGAGGAGGAATTTCGATAGGTTCCGCTGGAATTGTGGTGGTGCCACTTGACTCACGCTCAACCTATAAAAACAACAAGAACAACAAAGTAAGAATACGTTTCACAAACTTGATCAGTGAACCCGGCTAACAAAGTATTCGTTTCTGTGGGTCACTAGTTAAAATCGAACTTACTTTAGTAAAAAGAGCATATAGATATAGAGCAGTAAACCTTAGAGAAGAATTTCTGAGCATGGCTTCGAATCTGAACTGCAGTTTTGCTACCGACATGTTCTGTTGCGAAACACAATGCATCAACTAAATGAACCCAGCAAGAAAAGATGTTCAACAAATTACAAATCTTAGTATAATGTATACCTTCGATCCTTCGCCAGGCACGACCATAGAGTTTCAAAGCTTCTAGGAACTTTTTATGCTCTTCTTCCGTCCATCTTTCTCTTTGTTTAGTGATAGTGTAAGGTTTCCTCGCCTAAACAAAGTCGAATGATTGAAACGGATCAGGTTGAAATTCATAACATATAACCATGAGCTGAACTGCAGCAGTCAAATACAGAATATAAACCTTGGGAGAAAAGTCATTCCCACAAGAAAATTGTTCTTTAAGCAGCGGGCCAGTGACAACATGGAGACCAGACTTCAATGAAACTCCATTTTCTGCTGGAAATACCGAATTCAATTCAGAGCCTCCACACTGATCCTGTTAGAACATAGGAAGAGGAATAAGAAAAACCATTTCCAGCAGAATCACAGAATTTGTTGATGCACTAATAGATAAAACCGTCCATCAATCAATACTCAATAATCACACCAAATACCAAAATACTCATGTTTGATTGAATTCGTGTCATTAACAAACAGGTTGTAATTTAATACTCTATCGTCCTACTAGGAAAAGCCAAAAACATTTAAAAGATCAAAAGTTATCATCATGCGAAATAAACAGAAAAATTCAATTCTTCAATAGCAGACAGGAAGTACTAAAAATAAGTGACCTAATTTTCATTTCAAAGTCCAATTAAAATGTACAGTTGCAGGAAATTTATTGCAAGCGACAAAGTCAGCTCAAGCGAAAGAATTAAACATGGTCAAACGATTATGAATCCAGCTATATTGTTAATTTTCAACGATACTGTTACGAATCCCCTTTGAATGGAATATTTCAGGTTTAGATCTAATTTTTCTATGTTACTGCAAATATATCGAACCATACTTTGCAATATTCGTTTAAAATGATTAACTGAACCACAAAAATATAAATCAAAACTGGAATGAAGGAGAAGATAAATTAAACACAAACCTGAACAGCCATAGCAGTAGAAACTGAGAGTCCTCCTAACATACAAGATCTTCTCCTAAGCCAACGGTTATCCCAATCAGAGCTATATACTAAAACGATTTGTCTTCTTTATCTTTATCGTGACCATAACTTGATAATCTATTCATAAATCAATTTCCCCAAATTTCCGAGCCAAATTGATCTTCCTTGGCTTCTATACTCCGTCAAAATCAACAAAAACTGTCCACAGCACTCAAACACGCCCTAATCCAACCAAACCAAAAGAAAATATAAAAAAACTTGAAAAAAGAAACATAATCCTCCATCCAGCTCAATCTAATTTTTCAAAAACACAAAAAACTTTTCAGAGCTGCGAATTTTCAATCACCTGAGGGAAACTCACCGGAAAAGTCTGCTGCCATGCTACCGCACAAATCGAAATCAGAAGAGTACAGATTAACAGATGATGAATATGAAGATCGATAGAAAAAAGTAGAAGAATTGAAATGAAGCTCAACAAGAAAGCAATGGAGAGAGAGAGGAGGCAGAGAACAGAGACTATTTGGAAATCAAAGGAGCAGTCTACTTGGTGGTAAAAAAGCAGGATTAAAAAACAAAGGAGAGGAAGACACGTCAGATATTATTATTTATTTCAAAATTATAAATAAACAGAAAGCTCGAGAATTCGATGGATCTTGTGGCTCACGTCGCAAGCCAAGTCGGGACACGTGGCGTTCGATTATCTGTGCCTTCCCGCTTATTATTAATTAGCGTGTTTAATTTGGTAGGAGAAATTCAGCTATATAATTTCCCCACTCGCGCCATCTCTCCCCTTTAACTCTACGTGTCGCTATTTTACTAACACGTGTACTACCTCAGCAATTAATCCTCTTTATTTTTGTGGCTGTTATTCATTTGCCTGCATATAATCTGGCTAAATTTGGTAAAAAAGTCATTTCCATGATTTTTTCCCTACAATTCACATTTCTATTACACTCAACTGAGGTTATAAAGTCAAAAAATGTTTTATTTTGTGATAAATTTATTTTGCACGTGGTTAATTTTAACCTCAAAATAGTATCTAAAAGTAGTATGTTAAAATATCTTAAAATAGTAAGTTAACATAAGAGAAATCTTTCTAATTGAATGAGTTATGATTGGGTGGATTAAGTTTTACTCCATTTTAAACATGTATTAAGAACAAAAAAGTCACGGCATATATAAATACATTTTAAAAAATTACTGAAAGATATTGAAGTTTTCAAACATGTGAAAATTGTTATTTCGTAACTTCCACAATTTTAGAGTATTAATTAAGGAGAATAATCTACATTACTACTAGTCGCGAAGCCAGGACATTGAAACGGGAAGGACGAATTTGTATTGAAAAAAATTTCGGACCAACTTTCCATTTTATTAATTTGCAATTTTACTGATGATATTAATACATCTATAAATAACTCTTACAGGTCTTGTTCAAATTTTGTAATAAAAAATACTCCAAAGATCAAAATAATTTTATTCTTTAAAATGTCCACATTTATTTTTTAAATCCAAATCGAACATCCACACCATTTCATCAACCCAATGTATACAATACTCCATTTATCAGTTTCCTTTTCATATTAAATGACATCTTAAAAATTCATATCAATATGCCACAAGTATATTACTCCCCCAATCTACTAAATATTATCGTTTTAACTAATTCACAATTTTTAACATAACAATTAACCGAATGAGGTGAATTATTAATTTATCATTTTGTAAATGTCATACTATATTTTTAAGACTTCATTAATATTCTTAAATATTGATTCTTATAATCTTCTCATCTTGTTATTGGAGATTAAAATATAGTTACATTGAAAGTTGAACAAATTAATAGAGGTAGGAATAGTAAACTTAGAGAAAAAGCACATTGGAAATACAAAAAGACAATAAAAAAGAAACATCAAAATCTCTCTAAAAAGGTAATATTTAATAAACGGAGGGAGTATGTTATTTTTTTCGTATGTTGCATATTTAAATGATTATTAATAGAGTATGTGAATACTATGTTGTTGTGTATATGTCTTGGAAAATTAAAAATTGTTTTGTATTTCATCATCGTTGGATTAGTGGTGTAAAATTTAATACAATAGTTGTTGGATTCTGAGAGTTAAATTTAAATTTTGAAGGTTTTGAGTTCAAAAGCACAAGATGACCTAGAAGTTCAATAGTGCCCTATAAGTTAAGCGAAACTTAGTCCTTTGGCACTAGAAGTCAAGAAAGCTGACCTTGTATTAAATGTTGCCACGCGCTTTTGTACCTCAGTCTGAATAAGGACAAACGTTGTTACGAAATCAGGAACAAAGACATTCCGCAAAGCGCATTCTCAGTCAATCATACAAATGTAGGTCCCAATTATTTCCTGATAGTTGTTGCGCGGATCAAATTCGGGCATGGCTCTCAACCGAATCATAACGGGAACTTGGATATGAGACAATAGGAAGTTATTCAACATCAGTCCAAGTTTAACGGAAACATTCTCTTCCTCTATAAAAGGATGATTTCCGCCATTGAAAAAGGTTACCGAAATAATTGAAACCAATAGAGTGAAATCAAGCTTCAAAATCTCGCTGCAATCTTCTTTGTAATTGAACACAACAAACTTCTCTTTTTATTACTTGTTTATAAAAGAGCTAACTAAAATAAAGTTCAGAATCTGAAACTCTCTCTTTCAAAATATTTTTTGTAATACACTAGCCGAGGGTAAGTTAGTGTGAGGGAGCTTGGAAATCTTTTGAGAAAGGAACTCAAGAAGATAAGAAGCTCAGAGCCTCCGATACAGTAAGAGGGAACTTCTATATTGGTATAGCTCGCTGAAGCATAGGTTGTTGGGGGGTACTTCAATCAAAGCTGTGAAATGGTTTACTCTTCACCACAAGAAGAGTTCTTAGTGGATTAAATCTTGGACTGAAGTTTACAAGGATTGGATTAGGCAGAGACTGAACTAACATAAAATCTCTGTTTGTAATTTTTCATACTCCGCTTTATCTTTGTGTTCAATTTATTTCTCATCTGAATCACTAAAAGCTTTAAAAAAGGGGATTTTGAGTAAAATACTTTAACTCAGAAGTATTTTCAGAAGCTGAGCCTAGCTATCTTCTGAAACAGAATTTAAACTAGAAAAAGAGTCATTCACCCCCCCCCCTTGACCTATTTTACACCCTACTAGGTCCAACAATTGGTATCAGTACTTAACTTACTTAAAAAGATTTAACATATCTTGAGTAAACGATCATTATGGGTGAAAATAGCATAAAGCATCTCCCAGGAAAAATGATCACACAGATACTCCTAGAAGGGCTATCTGTGTCTAGGCCCCTTCTGTTCTTTGGGCAGAATTATGATTCTAGAAGAATAGAATGAAGAACTTCATACAATCTTAGAACATGTATGCTTGGCTAGCTATAGTTAATGGATCTTATTCCCTCAGTTTTTGCAGATGGAGCCGCTTCTCCAAAACCTGAAAGTGATTATAATGATGCTGATATGAAGAAACTGCAGAGCAATGCAGCAACTATTAACTTTCCCCATTGTGTTTTAGATGCTGTAGAATACAACAAAATTTCAAGTTGTGAAAGCGCCAGAGAAATTTGGAAGAAACTCGAAGTAACCTATGAAGGAACAGACAAGGTCAAAGAATCAAAGATCAACTAGAATCTTAATCTCTATGAGTTGTTTGAAATGGAAGAGAATGAATCCATTTCAAACATGAATGCAAGATTCACCAACATCATCAATGAGCTCAAAAGATTGGGAATGTACTTCTCAAAGGAAGAACAAGTGAAGAAAATCCTCAGGAGTCTGACCGAGAAGTGGCAGGCTAAGAAGACCACAATAGAAGAGGCTCAAAACCTCACCACCTACAGGTATGATGAATTGATTAGGTTTTTTATTACTCATGAAATCTCTATGCAGAACTTTCAGAAGAAAGATAAAGGTAAGGTAGAAGGAAAGAAAGCTATCATTCTCAAGGTAGAAGTTGTAGATGATAGTTTCTTTGAAGATCATGAGGAAATGGCCATGCTCGCTAGAAAATTCAGAAAATTCATGATGAAGAACTCAAGGACACCTCAAAGGTTTCAAAAGAAGGGAAGTTTTCCTCAAAAGCCAAACTTCCAAAAGAAGGACTTCTCAAAGAGCAAATTTAGAGGATCTGAAGAGAAGCTTAGAGGAGAGAACCAAAAGACCATAATTTGTTTTGAATGCCATCTGGAAGGACACATCAAATCAAGCTGACCCAAGCTCAAAAAATAGAAGGGGAAGAAGGCTATGGTGGCAACATGGAGCGATAGTGATAATGAGAGCTCCTCAGAATCATCAGGAAATGAAGGAGAACTTGCGCAAATATGCTTCATGGCTGCTAATGATATGAGCCCAGACAGTTGAATCATGGTACAGTAGTACAGAAAGAGTCTCATCTTCAAATCAAAAATTATGTCAAAATGATGAGATAAACTCTAAGTTTAAAATTCTTGATGAAATTATACAAATACTTGCACATATCTGTAAACAGGAGAAAAAGAATAAGAAACACATGAAGCTTCTGGAGGAAGACTTCGAAGAATTCTGTATCCATGATAGAGTAAGAGATAATATTGCTAAAGAGATCTACAAGAGGTAAGGAGAGCTTGAAGTAGAGGTCGAGAAGCATAAGAAGAATTTAGTTCTAGTAGGAGTGAATGCAACCGACCTCAGCAGAAGAGTAATAATTGTTGAAGGACATCTATCAGGAAAGATAACCTTGCCTAGCAAAGTGGATTTTCAGAAGAAGGAGCATCCTCAGAAGATAAGCATTCCTCAAATGCAAAATCCACATTAGAAGGTTTAAGCCTCTACCTCCAAGCAAAGAAGCTATAAGGAGTTTGGATACAGGTTCAGCGTGAGTAATCATTAAAGACAAGGCTACCAAAAGATGGCTCAAAGAAATCCTCATGTCAGAAAAAGATTGATACCCCAGAGGCAGCCAATTCAAGAACCATTTGACCTCTGTCCATCTCCTAGAACTCTATATAAGGAAGCAGCAAAAACCTTCTGTTATTACTGTGGAAAGAAAAACCACGCAACTACTATGTGTAGATTTACAAATGGATTTTATGATGCGTATGATTGGCCTGATTTAGTTAATAATGCACCCGAACCCAAGGGAAACAGGGTTCGAAGATTCTAACTGTTTCCTTTTGCAGGTAAGTCTTAGGTCCACAGAAGGTCAACAAATCTAGTATATAGATAGTGGATGCTCAATACATATGACTGGGGATGAAAGCTCATTCTTCTCATAAAAATGCAAAAGATATGAGAATGTAAGCTTAGGAGATAACAAAAAAGGGAAGATCATTGGTAAAGGAACCATTGGGTCTGAAATTAAAATAGAAGAAGTCTCATTAGTAGATGGATTAAAGTTCAACCTTCTAAGTGTTGCACAACTATGTGATCAAGGAAGAAAAGTCATCTTTGATTCAAAAGGATGCTCCATCTTTGACTGTAAGACTAATCAAACTCTTCTCTATGCTCCCAAAGTCAATAATGTGTTATAATTAATTTAAATTACAAATCAAAGAAAGATATATGCTTAATATCTAAAGAAGAAGAGTCATAGTTATGGCACAGAAGATTAGAACTTGCAAATATGAATATTCTGACCAAATTAGCCAAACAAAAACTTGTTGAGGGATTGCCAAGTTTAAACTTTGAAAAGGATCATTTATGCAATGCTTGTCAATATGGAAAACAGCTTAAAAAGAGCTTTAAATCAAAATCTGAATTTTCCACAAAAAGAGTCTTAGAACTAGTTCACATTGATCTTTTTAGCTCTATTCAGCCAGTGAGCATGGGTGGATATAGATATACCATGGTACTAGTGGATGACTATTCCAGGTATACATGGGTTATCTTGCTTAGTAGTAAGGATGAAGCCTATGAAGGGTTCTCCAGGCTATGTAATAAGATAGAATTTGAACAAAATGTCCTTCTCTAAAATAAGAAGTGATCATGGCAGGGAATTCGAAAATAAGCTATTTGATGGATTCTATAACGCCAGAGGCATTGAGCACAACTTTTCTGCTCCTCATACTCCCCAATGGGGTTTTTGAGAGAAAGAACAAAACTATAGTTGAAATGGCATGTTCCATGCTCAGTGATAATAACTTACTAAAATATTTTTGGGCAGAAGCAGTAAACACTAAATGTTATATCCTAAATAGAGTCAATATTCGATCAATAATTGATAAAACACCTTATGAGATTTTGAGAGGTAGAAAGCCAAAGATTAACTATTTTAAAGCCTTTGGTTGCAAATGTTTTGTGCTAAAAGATAAAGGATAACTAGGGAAATTTGATCCTAAATCTGATGAGGCAATATTTCTTGGCTACTCAACACATAGCAAAGCATATAGAGTTTTTATTAAGAGAACAAAATCGTTAGAATAGTCAATACATGTAGATTTTGATGAATCTAACCATGCAGGTGGAAGAAATGGGTCAGAGGAAGATGGAGAATTATTCTCACATAAACCATCCTCTGAACCAGAACAAGGAGAACCCTTAACAAAGGATGAACCATCTGATATCAGGTTCTTAGATCAAGGAAATGATGAGCAAGCTCCAGAAGCAAAAGAAGATCTTATTTATCATGATCTACCCAAGGAAACAAGGACCAAGAAGGATCAACCAGAAAGACTAATTCTTGATGCACCTCGGAATCCTATTCTCACCAGAGGATAACTCAGCAGAATGACAAGTTATCTAGAATTTATCTCAATCATGGAGCTAAAGAAGTTTAAAGATGTAGAATATGATGAAAGTTGGATGATGGTCACGTAAGAAAAACTTGACCAATTCACCAGAAATGATGTTTGGGACCTAGTTTTAGCTCCAAAGAATAAATCCATCATCGGCACCAAGTGGGTCTCTAGAAACAAACTTGATGAAGAAGGAAATGTAGTAAGGTATAAAGCAATACTTGTTGTTCAAGCATATAATCAGCAAGAAGGAATTGACTATGATGACACATTTACTCCAGTAGCTCGACTTGAAGCCATAAGAATCCTTTACACATTCTCCTTCTCATATGGGATTCAAGTTGTACCATATGGATGTTAAGAGTGCCTTTCTAAACAGGGTCATTTCTTAAGAAGTATATGTCAAGCAACCCCCTGGATTTGAAGATTCAAAGTATCCTTGTCATGTCTATAAGTTGAAGAAAGCCTTATATGGTCAGAAGCAAGCTCCCAGAGCCTAGTATGAGAGATTGACAAGCTTTGTCATCTCCATGGGATATATCAGAGGAAAAACCAACACAACATTATTCATCAAAAGAAGAAGCAATGATATTCTCATAGTACAAATATATGTTGATGACATCATCTTTGGAGCTACTGATGAAAAACTATGCAAAGATTTTAGCTCTCAAATGAAGAATGAATTTGAGATGTCAATGATGGGAGAATTGACTTTCTTCCTCGATCTTCAAATCAAGCAAAGTTCAAATGGCATATTCATCAATCAATCTAAGTATACAAAGGAGATTTTAAAGAAATTTGGTATGGAAGATGGAAAAGAAATTCAACTCCAATGGCATCAAACACCATCCTAAGCAAAGACTAAAAAGGAAAGAGGATTGATCATAAGCTGTTCAGAGTAATGATTGGATCTCTTCTATATCTTACAGCTAGCAAACCCGATATTCATTATGTTGTATGCTACTGTGCAAGATATCAAAGTGACCCGAGGGAGTTACATCTGAGTATTATGAAAAGGATTCTGAGATATCTACTTGGAACCATAAAAGTCAGTTTATTGTATCCAAATAATGCAGATTTCTCTCTCAAAGGATTCACAGATACTGACTATGGAAGAGATCAACTGGAAAGAAAAAGCACTACTAGTGGATATCATTTTCTTGGTAACTATATTGTTTCTTAGTACAACAAGAAGCAAACCTCAATAGCATTATCCACTACAAAAGTAGAATACATAGTAGCAGAGAGCTGTGTTACTCAAGTATTATGGATCAAGCAGCAGCTAGAAGACTATGAAATCAAGTTTGAGTGCATTGAGATACTCTGCGATCACAAGAGTGCAATTGACTTATCTAAGAATCCCATTCAACATAGTAAAATGAAACACGTCAACATTAGACATCATTTTATAAGGGATCATGTTCTCAAGAAGGATATAAAATTGGTATACATCTCCACTGAAGATCAAAGGGTTGATATCTTTACAAAACCTCTCAATAAAGATCAATTCGCTTTCCTTAGAAGAGAGATTGGTATGAGTAACCCAGTATGAACATCACTTAAAAGATGGCGCAATCCCGAGAAGAAAAACTTCAAACACACTTCAAATGATTACTCAGAAGAAAAGTATACTTCAGATGGAGTAAAGCATCTTCTGAAGTATAGCGGTGATTATTACCTCAAAGGAAACAGCCCGCAAAATGCTCCAAATTTCAAAATTCAAAAACTCGAACACCAAGCTGGATCTTTAGGTTAAAACTCTTTGCATCCTACCGTTAGTTACACTTTTAACAGTTTCTCATAAATAAGACGGTAAATGCTGAGACCGTCAAGATTTATTCCTGGCTTATTAAGTTTTTATCCCTTAGAACTTTCTGTATAAATAAGTGATCACTATTTATCTTCAAACCACTTTACCAAAAATCCCCAAAATTCTCTCTAAGTGTTTAGAGAATTCTTCTTGTCTAAACCTAGTTAACTTAACTCTTTCAAACCCTAATCTACCTTAACCTCACTCACTCAAATCCAAATAGTACCAAAGAGACCAGGATTCTCCAAAAACAACCCCAAAGAACAAGTCATAATCCAAATCCCTCAAAAGACCTTTATTCCTATTCTATACAGGTCAAATCCCACTACCATTATTCCACAACTATTCTTGGGAGACAATGCCTTCTTACAGGCATCCCCATTTAAAGAAACAATCGAGTTCCATCAGCTAGGGACTTAGATCAGGCTGAAGGAGCTAACATTCCCTTTAATAGTTCTTGAATTTTTCAAGAACTTGAGAAGGTGTATAGTGAGCGACGAAGAGCTCATGACTGTAATCAAAGGGAAGGAAATCACCATTACTCTAGCTTTTCTAGCAAAGTTGTTAAATCTGAAGGATGAAGGGTTGGCTCTGAGAAGAGGATGTAAGGAGTCAACTAGCTATGATAAGAAGGCGTATATGCCAGAAGGGTGGTTTGGAGAGAAGATAAGCACCCATATGCAGCAGGAGCCAAGGTACTGGCAGTTTATAATGGCGCATCTTCTACTTCAGAAGATGAATTCCACAAATGCAATATCAAGCTATGAGCACTGCATTTTGGTTCATCTAGAGGAGCAGAAGAAGGTTAACTGACTTGTAATCATCATGCAGGATATGCTTCACCATAAGTTTATACTTGGTGGTCTCATTAGCAGGATTATTACATCCTATGAGATTAACTACTCAGATGAGGAAGGCTCTTTGGGTAGTGAGATTGTGAAGGAGACCTTTGAGAAGAAGGTGGACTATGGGATGAAATGGGATAGGGAGGAGGCGCTGAAGAAAGATATGACTAAGAAACAGAGGGAGAATTGTTCGCCACTTTTCTATTGATAAGTTTAATAACTTTTTCGCAAAGATTTTAGCTATATATTAATGGTGCTGAAAATTTGTTCACGTAAAGTATAGGTGTTGTCAATACCACTTATCAAGATAGAAAAATGATGATAACTGCAAGTATACAGTTGCGATGTAGTTTTAAAAGATATCGATCCCACAGGGAAGGACCAGCTCTAAAGATCAACAAGGAAAA
>CATIWQ010615333.1:0-26645 GCA_949673415.1 Euphorbia schlechtendalii | reverse complement strand
AATATTTGCTCTCTTATGTACAAAGGGAAGGAGAATTGCTCACCAGCTATGTAAAGCGGTGGATGTTTATCTATCTAGTGTTATCGCCAAGGCCATCTGAGCCTTTTGCAGTATAATTGATAATAGGTGGATACTGGGATTGTTATCGCTATCATTTATCAAGACTGATAGTCCTAGATTTTGATGAGTTATCTTTTCACGCTCATCATCTCGACAGGGAGATAATGACCAGACACCATAATGTCCACGCAGTAGGATCAGGGATACCCACTAATTATTTACTAGCGATGCTATCTCACTCTAACTCGGTGGTGAATGTAGTGGTTGATGAAGATGAAGGCACCAACGATGATCCTTTGGTAGAAGTGTTCTCAGTAGAGGGAGGTGAACCACAGAGGGACACAATGAAGGTGGCATCTAGGAAAGCACCAACAAGGTTGCCCATTGATCTCGATGCAAATGTCCTTAAGTCGAGAAAGAAAAAGAAACCCGAAGAAGGAACCTCGATTGAGGGAGAGATCATTTCTGGTGGGAAGAAGCCCATAAGCTTGGATTCTTACAAGTTGAAGGGGTGACATGGCCAAGCGGAGGATGGATACAACTAGTACCCTTGGGTCAATTCCAGGGAAACAAGAGTGATGGATAATGGAGTACTAAGGGTTACTCAGAGTGGTAGAATTTTCAGAAGGGATGAGACTGTACTGGCCAATGACTCAAGGCTGGAGGAAATAGCAAGGGAATAGCCTGAGCCAACTCTACCCCAAAGGTGGATGAAGACATGCTAGATATAGACCCTTTTGTAAATCAGTTGAAGGGAACTCAGGCCAAATACAACATCTGGAGGTTGCTTAAGATGTCATAAAAGCAAAGGATGGGTTTAGTTAACAGGTTGATAGAAATGCCTGCCATGCATGCAACCTTAGTAATCGAGATGTGCGCTACCATTGGGGAAGGAATTGCTCCCACTCAAATGCCATCCATAACTTTTGATCAATCGGAGCTGCCGCAAGAACTGGGATTGCATAATCGTGCCTTATTTATCAAGGTTCAAATTTTCGATCACGAGATACTATGTGTGATGGTAGATGATGGCTTGGCTTTCAATCTTTGTCCTCTTGAAGTCCTACCTCACCTAGGGCTAAGGGAGGATATGCTCGCCAAATCTGACACAATGATCTGAGCCTATAATGATTCAAAAAGGGAGGAGTGACCTCCAATGTAAAGTTCACTATGCTGGATACTCTAGTAACTTATTCATTACTTCTAGGCAGGCCATGGATCCATGCAATAGGGCCAGTCCCTTCTACTCTACACCAGAAGATAAAGCTTATTCATAAAGGGAGGCCAGTGACGATCAAGGCTGAAGAGGAATCAATGAGGGTGGCTACCACATTTGAGGAGAGAACAATGCAAGGGCTAAGGGTGGCAACGGCTACAGAAGAAAAGAAGGGGCGCAGAACTCTGAAGGGATATTTCTTCTTCCCTATAAGCCTGAGAACTCTAATGAAGAAGTAGTGTTTTACCCCTGGAAAAGGCTTGGGAAAATATCATCAGGGGATTATCAAGGCCATTGACCCTATTCTTGTCACACCTGGATTGGGCCAGGGTTTCACCTTGAGTACGAAATTGTACAAGCACAAACGGCCCATGTTCTGTAACATGGTAAGCGTCTGTGAGGTGGAAGGTACTAAGGCATACCTGGGAGAGCTGGAACCAACAATCCTGAATGGGGAGGAAGTCAAAAGAATCGAAATATTCAATGATGTGTTTAACTTCACAACCGGCTAGCTGATTGAGTTCCCTGTTAATGCTGAACTGGAAGAAATCGACCTTAGCAATAACCCCGACTGAGGAATATGAAAAAAGCGGAATACTGGAAGACGCGATGGTAGCTTTCACTAAGGCTATTAACGAGCTGATGAAGAAAGGTAATGAGCGAGACCAAGGTCTACTAGGCATTATCAAGCTCCTCATCGAAAAGCTGATGCGGACCACTCTCGAGGGAAAACCTACCACTGACGCTCCTGCTGCTGCAACAACTGAAGCCCCTCTGCCTATGGAGGAGGAAATTGATGATGTAATAATGAATATTTCTGATGTCTTTGACAATTTTGCCTACAAGGCTCATTCAATGAAGTACGACAATTTTGCTTAATTGTTTAATGTTCTTCTTGACGGCACCATGCATTCATATGATCATATGTATAACGTCTTTAACATTCATGAGACACCATTAAACTAAATTAACTTGGGTACAAATGAGTCATGAAAAATGGTGACAATTTCCAATGATTTGACTCTTGAAGAAAAAAGAGAGATCACAAATGTACTTAAACGTCACGTGGCAGTGTTTGCATGGTCATATGAGGACATGCGAGCAATTTCATTAATTAAAAAGAGTAACCAATGTGCTAATAAAATGAACTATTTTATTTAAATAACAAATACATTATCGAGATTGATTTTTTTAGGCCACACGGGCCTCGCTAAATTCAAAATCGAACATATATGTGATATCCCCTATGGTAACATTTGTGGATGCAAGTTAGATGTATGTTTAGGATTTTAATTTTCCTTCAGGTATCACAATTTCATTTTTTTGTGAAATGTAATTAATAGGTTAGCGGGTAGTTGCATCCCCTAATTTTTGAAGCCTTGTAATCTTTAATTTTTTGCATTTCCTTTCCGCATTTACTTACTGCTTTGTGGATGGTTTGTTATTTCACCTTGTGGATGGTTTATTATTCTCATCATACGTGAATCATGCATTTAAAACCAAAAATGACCTACGTGCGAATATGCACAATTAAGAGAATACGATTTTCTGTAGATGTAATATAATGTGATCCAATGAGAAATAAGCAACTTATCCTGAACCTGAATCTCTATGTCTTAGTGGGCCGTACCTCGGACGTTAAGCCTCACTGGACTCTAATTCCTGGAAAGAGCTAATCTAGGTGGCGACTCCACATTAAGAGATGGCAGATTCGGGTTCGAACCAATCTAAAACGTTTTTCACTTTCTCTACCAAAAACTTCCTCTAATTTCACGGGCACTCAGCCCACCGCTCTGTGTCGCTCGCTCATAATAGTGCAAGAAGAACCTTCTACATCAACAACCCATTGACTGAACTCATATAAGGAAACCGTAGACACTTCCACTAGGTTTACCAAAATAAGATACATTTATTTTTGTGCAGGAACGAACCTTAATATCATTACGATGTTAAGATGAACCAAACCTAGAATTAGGAGCCTACCTTTTACACGTGGGAGATATAAGGTTGGATGAGATATGATGTGTACTATGTGCTCATCTCCGTATTATGCATTCAAATGAGCATGTATGGCATCACGCTAACCACGATCTTTACGCAGACACTAATATGCACACACATATACCATGTTACGTTTGGTATTGCACTAATACCAACCACCTAGTCTTAGAAGATGCGCCAAGACAACATCACCTAGGATTAGGATCATAACACCAGGGCATTCCAAATGATGCGCAACCAAGGCAACATACCCATCACCTTGGGAATTATATGAGAAAGGGTATAACACACTGTTTACCCGATCCCTTGTAGACCCTATAGGGAGTCCACTACCACATATCAAAATTGCATCTGGTATTGCACTAATACCAAACACCTAAAATATACGCCAAGACAGCGTCATCTAGGATTAGGATCATAACACCAAGGCATTCTAAAGGATGCCCAAAACTCTGCCTAAACAAGGTAACATACCCATAACCTCAGGAATTATATGAGAAAGGGTACGACACACTATTTACCCCGATCCGTTGTAAACCCTATAAGGGTTCACTACCACATACCAAATTGCACCTGGTATTTCACTAATACCAAACACCTAAAAGATGCACCAAGACAGCATCTTCTAGGATTAAGATCACAACACCAGGATATTCTAAAGGATGCCTGAACCTCTTCCTACACAAGGCAACCTACCCATCAGCTTGGGAATTATATGAGAAAGGGTATAACACACTGTTTACCCCAATCCCTTGTAGATCCTATAGGGAGTCCACTACCACATATCAAAATTGCACCTAGTATTGCACTAATACCAAATGCACTAAGATAGTGTCACTTAGGATTAGCATCACAACATCAGGGTATTCAAAAAGATGCTCGAATCCTTACCCAAATGGGGCAACATACCCATCACCTTAGTAGTCATGCGAAGAAGAGTATAACTCGATCCTTCGTGAATCCCATAACGAACTTGTTATCACACTGGTAATATAGAACAACTAACCCCAATATAATAAGCCTTGCAACAAGGCCCCTAATGTCACAATGACATCACCTTTACCTCAAAAGTTAGCGCCTGGTGATTTCATCTACAACCCATTACATGCACGATCATTACTTATACATATATCATGCATGATCTGATCTCCGTCTTGTGTACTTTAGTAAAAGTTTGGATATGGACTGATTGTCATCTCATCAAAGTCTCTCCCGTTGTGGCTAGGCAAGGAATCATTTCGGAGGGTGTACCATACACTGACTCTAGCAAAGATTTAGGTTAAGGGTCAAGTTCAGGATGAAGTTTCGATTTAAGCAGGGACCAGTTCTTCAATATGACCAACTTGCAAGAAGATAATGCGACCAGGGACCATTTCACTCATGAGGGGCCTTTCGCCCAAACTCGAAGCCTGAGACAAAACATCAGCAGGGAAATAAAAAATGCATTGGAGGTCTTCATCGGCAGTGAACAATTTGTTCAGGCTATCCAGCACCATGCCTATCCAAGGCAAATAGAGGACCATAACTCAGATCGACTATCAGATTTTGAAAAAATGGGGAACATTCAGCTTCCAACCAATAGTGGTCCTCAAACTAGGAGGCCACTATCTTTTCCCAGTAACAGTCATCCAAGAAACGTATTCTAGTCAAGTACTAAAAACAGCCCAACATAGTTTGCACCATTTCAAGTGGGCAGGGCTCTAGAGGTAACAAGTCCATGCCAGCCAAGACAGGGCAACCACAACATCTTTTCATATTTGGTAAATAGATTGTTAGCGCACCATCCCCATATCCAATGGTCCCAGTCAATGGGCCATCCCTCAATTTCGCTCATCCCAGCTTCAACTCTCAATAAGTAAGATAGCATGGCACTACTGCTCCTACCTTGTTCAGCACTAATATAAGTCCCCCAGCATACCAATACTAGTCTGTCCCCTACTTGGTAGGCGCACCGAGCTTTGCCATTGGCTCTAGAGGCATGGCGTTTACTCATGGCCAACCTTGCCCTCCACCAGTGACTTTACTCATTAGTCAGGATTTCCCTATTATGGTGAGAATACGATGCCTCAAAGCCAGGGACCAAACATAGCTAAACTTTGGCAATAATTCTTAGCCGCTCACGTGTATCAGTTCGTAGGTCATCCTCCCATCCATTATCCAGCATTTCTAGTAGTCGACGAAGAAGATTGGCTTCTTGATAACTTTGTCATGCAAGAATTAGTGAAGTACAAGGGAGAGGGAAACCTTAGATCCCATCTGGCAAATTACCAGACGGTGATGAGGGAAAGGAGAATTTTAGATAGAATGTTAGCTAAGTTGTTCATTATCACTTTGGGTGAGCCGACTAACGAATGGTAAAACAACTTACCATCGGAAGTTTCAAGTGACTAGAATCGCTTGTCAAAGGCATTGGTGGAGCAATACAGCTTTAATTCTCAGATGAAGATGACAATGCGAAATCTGGAAGCCATCAAATAAATGCCCAGGGAATTATTCAAACCTTACTATGGCTGATGGATGAAGACCCAAGTATTGTCGAAAGACCATCTCAACTTGTTTGAAATGATAGTGAAGTTTTTAGACCGGGCTTTTCAAGTATATAAAAACCGCCTGGGGATGGACACTTTCTCGACCTACAATGATGTGTTTGAGAAAGAAGAGAAGCTAGAAAGAATTGAGGCCACAAACGCAGTGGTAGCTCTACCAGTCAGCAGGACCTGGTATAAGAAGATTGATGCAGAGACCTCATCGACATCCTCCTAGCCAAAGGGGAAGCAAGCGATAGTGTAGGTAGTGAAGACAGAAACGGTGGCAATTGCGCCTACCAAATGAAGAATATCATGGCATATCTCCCTACTCCTCTAACTTGGGGTTCCTTTTCCCCAAGCTGCGGGAATTGAAGAAGCTGGAGAGTGTGAAGACCTGGGCTCCCCCCAAACCAGAAGAGAAGAACAACTTCTACCATTACCACGTAGTGGTCAGCCACATGACCAACAACTACAAGGACCTTTTGAGGGCTATCCAGAAGTTGATAAAGGAATGGGTGATAGAAGAGCCAGCATTGAAGTCTAGTACGACAAACAACCCCCTTCCATAGTTTGAAGATAAGGTGGGGATGAAAAACTCAATAATGGAAGGAGAGGCCATCTGGAAATGCTTGGGGAAAGTGGTGAAGGAATATGTAATGATGATTGGATCAGGGATTGATCCCTGCCATGTGAACATGAGCTTGGAATCAAGGGTGGGCTCGAACAAAAGTTATCACTACCCAAGGTTTAGGTTATGCAGGATGTCCATATATGACTACATGGATGCCCCAAGTTTCCATGTCTTCAATTATGAGATCCTTATGAAAGTACAAGGACTCTCGAACGATATGCTAGCCACCTTGTTCCCATGTTCATTATCAGGAATAGCAGGAGAGTGGTATATGACTTAGCCTCTCCTCACCCGGAGTAATTGGTAGCAGATCTCCCATGCATTCAAGAGGGATTTCTTTTACATGGAGATGCCTAAAGCTAACATGATAGATTTAGCGGGCTTGTATCCAAGATGAGGATGAGACCTTCAAAGAGTACAGCTCTCGGTGGATGTCCCTCCAAGTAATCATCAAGGAGAAGTAGAGGAGGTTGTGCTGATGGGGATGCTGATTAGTGGAGCGCGCCTCGAATTTCACAATCATCTCAACTCACAAGAATACGTAGACCTCATGGAACTTATTGAGGTGGCGTTGAAGATAGATGCAGGGTTCCGAAGCTTACTATTGGAAGTTATGATGATAGGGTTAGGCATGCCATTTGGCCATGTATTTGATATGATATCCTAATCCAATCGAGGGAAGGGTCCAGCCCAGCCAAGTTAAGATGAGGGAACAAGTACCAGCACCAGTTTCTATGCCTTAGGGGCTTGTTCAGGTCCTGGATATAGCCTATGTGGAATGCTTGTGTATGATGAAAGGGATTCACCCACCTTTCACATTTTTAAGTTCGAGACTATTTTGAGGTTACAAGGGCTCCCTGACTCTGAATTGGCCAAGCTATTCCCATGCTCTTTATCTAAAGCTGTGGGAGAATGGTTTGGGAATCAATCAGCAATATTAAGGCATGACTGGAAATGCGTGTCTGAAGCATTTATCAATGACTTCGTACATATGCAAAAGCCCAAACCCACTTTGACTGATTTGACGGCTTTGTCCAGAATAACAACGAGTCCTTCTAGAAGTACACCCGATGTTGGATGAATATTCAAGTTCGGATACCGTATAAATGAGAAGAGTGTATTTTAGCACAAATGTTAATCAATGGCCATAAACTCATATAGAAAATGTCTCAATCGAATGGAGTGCCAAACTTTAGAAAGTCTAATCAACATGGCTGCAAGATTAGACAGGTATTTCAGGGAATCAAGATAGCAAGTCAACATGGTTGGATTAGGCATGGCATCAGAATGAGTATTCAAGATGATTGCGAAAGCTAACCTTGACAGGACCCTAGTTACGGAAAGTGCGATTGAAAAGGAGATCGTTCCAGGAACTCCCACAAATTCCATAGATAGAAAAGAGATGCTTGGAGGGTCACCCCTTAAGGGAGGAAAAGTAGCCATCAAGTGTGAAAGAGAGGACTCGGGGGAATTCATAATTAGTTCCAACAGCAGCTCTAGCCAAACCACGGCCTGACTAGAAGAGGGGCAAAGGGTTCTTGGGATCGCGAGAATGATGATATGTTCATGCTCCAAGGCCAATTTATGTAGGATGCCGATCTTCGTAGATAGAGACTCGCCATCCTTTCACTTGATGAAGTTCGAGACCATTATGCAGGCCCAGGGACTTTCCAATGAAAAGTTAACCATTTTCTTCCCTTGTTCGTTAACAGGTGCATTCGGTGACTGGTATATGAAAGAGCCAGAGGTGGTCAAGAAAGATTGCAAAAGTATATCTAGGGCCTTCAAAAGAGACTTCATACATGGAGAAAGGTAACCCGTAGAACTCAGAGAACTCTTGGCATGTCAGCAAGAGGAATATGAACCTTTATGGGAATACGCTTATAGATGGATGGTAACACAAGTTGTAATCAAGAAGAATCCCTCAAAAGCAATCCTAGTGAGGTTGATGATCGAAGGGGCCTACCTGAATACTAGAATCATCTCACTGCCTATCGCTTCACAACTCTTATAGAGTTACTTCATATAGGCCACACGTTGGATCGGATAATCTACAAGGAAGCAGATGAAGTCCTCATGGTAGGAACAGGGATACCTTTAAGCTAATTCGTGAATATGCTTACCTAATCTGCCTCTAGGGAAAATCCAATGGGATTGATCCCAATATCTACCGAGAGCATAATAGAGGATTATGACCTGTTCGAGTTTGTATACGTTGCAGACAGAGGGAAAGAAGAGAAAGAAGAGCCCTGCAGGCCAAGCCCATCAACCTTGATGAATACGAATTGAAGTCCCGAAGGAGAGGGGATAAGGATGGCTCCCGTCCTATCGAAGGAGAGGAGATATTATACGGTAAGAGCCTAATCAACCAGCTAAACTCTTACCAATTAAAGAATGTGAAAAGAAGGCAAGAGGACAAACAATACCCATAGTAGACACCCATCAAAACAAGGGTGATAGAAAATGGATTCCTGAGAGTGACCCCGTAGTGGTCGAGTTTTTAGAAACAATACGATTCAGCTCGGAAATTCTTCTGCCGAAGAAATTATAAGTGTTAGTTCGTAAATAGGCTAATAACAACAGTAGAGGGGGGGTGAATGCTTAAACAGGGTTACTTTTCAAAAAAAATTCAATTTAAGTTTACTTAGTATGGTTTTTATATGCATGCTGAGTGCAATATAAAAAGGTATAAATTGCTCAGCTCAACTAGCATAGTTTATCTTCAACCTTTAACTAAGTATGGATTACTCAGTGCAAGTTGGATAACAAGCAAATAACATATATGAGAGATGAATGAGTAAGAAGCTAATGAAGCTAATCACTTAGAGTTAGAAATATTACACTTTAGATTTTATCCTAGTTTGGCCCCTAACCTACCTCTAGTCCCCGAATACCATCTCTGAGCTTTAATCCACTAGTGATTCATTCCTTCAATAGGTGGAGAAGCCTTCATAGTGGGTTGACTCTATTACAGAAAGTTCCTCCTTTCTAACTACCACTCAACTCAGTTTGGGTATCCTTCCGAAACTGACAATCAGATTATAACTAAGAATGTGAACTGAATTCAACTTATAGAAATGTTGAATCCTTAAAATCTTAATATAAGTTTCTCTCTATTACAAACAGATTAGATAATAGATGTTTGCTAGATTGCTTGTTGAGGAATTTCTTTGGAAGTAGAGAAAATTTTCACAAGGTTTTGCTCTTAGGAAATTCAAGGTGATTCACCACTTTTGAACTTCTACTTCAGTCTTCTATTTATACTGTAGATCTCTGAGAAGTAGCCATTGCAATCTTTGAGTATATCTTAGAACTTCAATTTCTCATTTCAATTAATCTTTCGAATCTTCCAGTTGGAGATAGATTTCAGGACATTTAGAAATAGGAATTTAAAATCGTTGTGGTGCGATTTGTTTCCATTTCCAAATTCTCATTTTTCTTTAGGCAATCTAGATCTTTGAGAGATTTGCGCATCAGGCAACGTGGCATCTTTCCATTGGATGACTTTGATAACGTTGCAAGATGTGTGCGGAGATTTTTGATACATGTCATAATTCATGGACCATTCCTTATTCTCAAATCTCTAACACTTTATACTCGACATTTAATGTTGTGAGGACCACAAGAATCTTTCTTAATGTCAATGCCTTTTTCTCCTAAAATATAACAAAGGAATATTCTGTTCCTTCATAAACCTGTTAGTAGCATATGTGTCATGATAATTATCATCGTCACAAAAACAATTACTTTTAGATAAGTAATATTGTAACTCAACATGAGCTGAGTGATGATAACTTAAACTATATAGTACTCGGCACAGATTTGGCTTTTCACACACTAAGTAAAAGTATTCTTAGTGTTCAATTAACTTTTACTATCCCATATTGACTACTATCACCAAAACTTTTGAGTACTATGAGGTATTATTAACTTGGGTTCTACAATCTCCCCCATTTTGGACAGATAGCAAACTAAATGGTAGAAGAAAATAATTGATATAGTTTAGAGTTATCAGATTACCTAAAAATAAAGTAAGAGCTCCCTTGTGCTGAGTGACTTTCCTTAGTCAGCTTAAGCTCCCCCATACTGAGTGAGTCTTTTCTTCAAGCAACTAAGCTCCCCCCATACTTAGAGGATTTCATCTTTTATTTTGGACCTTGTCTTACTTTGGCTTGTCTTTAGTCTCTCGTATATTTTCCTGCATTGATATGTTAGATATATAGCATAAAATATACTTAGCTATGAAAGTTAGAAAGATCTTAACTTGAGGTGAAAGACTTGTACTAAACTAAGATTAAATTAAGCCCTACTACAAGTTTTTCATACAACTACTTAAAACTAGCCTAATGCTTATAAACTAAGGAAGACGAAGATCCGTGTTGCCTTGGCTTGTCCTGATTTGCTCTTAATCTTTGCTATGGATCCCTGTGCCTTGGAAGAGATCCCTTGCTAAGATTTACCATTTTGACAGCATTTTCAGCTACTTTCTCCCCCTTTGCTATTTGGCCTTGAACAATTTGATTTGCGTAGATGGTGGCAATGCTCTTGGAAGTAAATTCTATGTCCTTGGTAGTTGTTACCTCTCTCACCTTTAACAGCATTGTCCACGTGTCCTCACATACTTGATTTCCAATACTTAGCCAAATTTCTGATAATTTCTATCTTCTTCATTATTGAGCATTTCCCATACCAATCAATTGCCTTAGTGTACTAAATTATTCCATTGATAAAGGTTTGGTAAAGATGTCAGCATGCTGTTTATTTGATGGAACAAATTCTAGCTTGACATCTCCTCATAGCACATGATCTTTGATGAAGTGATGACTAATGTTGACGTGCTTCATTCTCCCATGCTGGACTGGATTTTTAGATAAATTAATTGCACTCTTGTTGTCACACATTTACCTCGAGACAATTTGACTTAATTCCATAATCTTCCAGTTGCTGTTTTTTTGTGCTATACAACTTCCTGCTACCATGCACTCAGCATGACGGAAGTTTGCTTCTTGCTGTACCACGAAACAAGACATCTCTTCCATAGTCTGCATCTATGAATTCCCTAGGAGTGAAATCTGAACTGTTAGGATACCATAGACCTGCTTCAATTAACCCTTGCAAGTACTTAATAATCCTTTTCACAACTACTAGATGAGATTCTCTAGGATCAGCTTGGTAGAGAGCATAGTAGCACATAGCATATTGTATGTCTTATCTGCTGGTAGTTAGATAGAGAAGAGAACCAATGATTCCTCTGTAGAGTTTGCTATCTACTAAGTTTCCAACCTCATCTTTACTTAAGATTGTATCGGTGGCCATTAGAGTGGACATAGGTTTAGAGTTTACCATGTCGAATTTCTTTAGAACTTCTTTTGCATATTTGGACTGGTTAATGAAAATACCATCTTCAGTTTGTTTGATTTGAAGACCCAGAAAGAAGTTCAATTCTCCCATCATAGACATTTCAATTTAACTTTTCATCTGCTTGCTGAATTCCTTGCAAATCATTTCATCCGTTACCCAAAATATGATATCATCAACGTATATCTGGACTAGCAACACATCTTCTTTTCTTCACCTGATGAACATAGTCATATCTGCTTTTCCTCTTTCGTAGCCTTTGCTGATTAAGAAATTTGTCAGCCTCTCAAACCATGCTCTTGGAGCCTACTTCAATCCATAGAGGGCTTTCTTCAATTTGAAAACGTGCTCTAGATTTTTCACATCATCAAATCCTGGGGGTTGGCGAACATATACTTCTTCTTGAATGAATCTATTTAGGAAAGCACTTTTGACATCTATTTGAAACAATTTGAAGTACATATGAGATGCAAAAGCATAGAGGATTTGAATGATTTCAAGTCAGGCTACTAGGGCATAAGTTTCATCGTAATCAATGCCTTCCTGCTGATTGTAGCATTGAGCGACAACCCTGGCCTTATTCTTGACAATAGTGCCATCTTCATCAAGCTTGTTCTTGAAGACCCATTTGGTGCCAATTATTGATTTTCCTTTAGGCTTAGGAACTAAATCCAAGACATCATTGCGTTTAAACTGATTCAGTTCCTCTTGCATTATGATCATCTAATAGTCATCTCATTCTGCATCTTCAAACTTCTAAGGTTCGATCAATGGTATGAATGCTGGATGATTCATCATTCGGCTGAGCTGACCTCTTATCATCACTGGATTGTGAACATTGTCAACTATGCTGTTAAGTGGATGGTTGCGATGGGCTGTAATCTCTATTGGAAGACTCAGATTATCTACCGGAGGATCAACAATTGGATGCTAAGGTGGTGGTTGATCTTCGCCATTACTGAAGTTGATAGAGAGATCTTCATCATCATCTTTGGTTTCCTTAGCTAGGGGATCCTTAGCTAAGTTAGGTAGCTCAGCTTGTGGTGTACTGAGTTGATCTGAGAACTAAGTGACTCCTTCATCTTCTTTGATCGGACATCTTTTTGCAATGTTAGTTTCATCTAAATCCACATGCATAAACTCCTCTAAAAGGCCGATTCACTTGATATATATTCTATATACCCTTCTGTTAGTTGAGTATCCCGAAAAGATACCTTCGTCAGACTTAGGATCAAACTTACCTAAATGCTCCTTGGTGTTAAGAATAAAACATCTACATCCAAAGGATCTGATATTGCCAATCTTAGGCTTGCGCCCTAGCTAAAGCTCGTAGGGAGTTTTCTCAAGAGTTGGGCGAATTAAAACCCGATTCAAGATATAAAATGCTATGTTAACAGCTTCTCCCCAAAAGTATTTTGATAGATTGTTATAACTCAGCATGGATCGAGCCATTTCAACTGTAGTCCTATTCTTCCTTTCTACAACCCCATTTTATTGAGGAGTACAAGGAGAAGAGAAGATGTGCTTAATGCCATGCACTGAACAAAATTCTTCGAAACGAGAATTCTTGAATTCACATCCATGATCACTTCGGATTCTAAGGATTTTAACTCCTAGTTTGTTCATTATCCGATTACTAAGCTTGACAAAAGATTCATAAATCTCATCTTTACTACTCAGCAAGACTACCCATGTGAATCTCGTGAAGTCGTCTACAACTACTAGAGTGAATCTCTTACCACCCAAACTCATTGGTTGAATTGGGTCTAAAAGGTCTAGGTGTAGCAACTCCAATGGTCGCTTAGTTACTACGTGATTTATTGATCTAAATGATTTCTTAACTTGCTTACCAAAGCTGATAAGCAGAGCAGAGTTTGTCCTTTTTGAAACTGATATTGGGTAGCCAACCTTCTATGCTATAGCTACACATTATCCTCCTTAGATACGAGACACACATTAGTGGAGCCAGGGGATAATCAACCATATAAACATTATTGGTTCTAGGAGCAAAGAGTATGGTTGAATTAGTCTTACTATCAATTACGGAGCATACTGCTGAGTCGAAAATACCCTTCCTGCCTTTTATCATAGAGCTGGGCTACACTAAGCAGGTTGAACTTCAGTACTCTGACTAGAGACACCTCTTTGATTAAGGGAGAGACGCCAACAGTGCCACAACCTACTATCTTACCTTTCTAGTTTTCTCCAAAACTGACACTTCCATTTCTCTTGTGTTCCAATGAGATGAATTGGCTTTCGACTCCTGTCATATGCCTTGAGCATTCGCTATCCAAATACCACATTTGAGAGTCATCAGAGGATCTAAGGCTCACCTACAAAATAGTTAAGTTTTCTTAGGTACCCATGCTTTTGAGCTGGGTCCTCCTTTGTTAGCAGTGCTTATGTTTGTCCAATCATATTCATCATGATAACCATTTTTATGTCTACACATTATTGTGACAGGTCCAGCTTTCCCACAAAAACTGCACACCATTTTTATCTTGGGTTGGCTCACTTTATTCTATTTAGAGGAATTTTTTCTCTTTGAATTGCGAGTTTGGTTATTCAGAATTTGATTGTTGGCCGGAGGAGGAACCTCTTTCTTCTTTAATGCTGATATCTCAGCAGTCAACTCTTCTAATTTCTTAGTGAGCTTGCTGATAGCACACTCTTGATATTCAACCTTTCTTGAAGAAAGTGGATATCAAGCTATAAGGAAGCATTGTCATCTTCCAGATCGTCACTTCTCCTCAATATCTCTTTGATGTTTTTCATCGATTTATTAGTCAATTTCATAACATCAAAGAGGCCCTGGGCGAATTCTTCTATTGACAAAGGGATTTTAGAATGTACCTCAGTTTGATGGGATTTTCCTTTATCATGCTCAACTTTTGAGTTAAACAGCGAAAAAATTTCTACCAGAGGTAGATGTTGAGCCTTCACCTTGATTTTCGATAGCCATCAAGCAGAGAGTGGCTAAATCAGTGACTTCTTCATCAAAAGATGAAGATTCTTCTAAATTATTCCAAGTAGCGGCAAGATTTTCATTCTTCTTGGAGAACCTCTTCATGAATCTATCCTTCATTGCATTTGGATAGCTTGACTGGATGTTACCTTCCTCTCCACACCTGAAGCACTTAATGTCCTAACTGTGCTCTTTCCTTAGTCCTTCCTCAACTCCAAGTCACTGCTGAGTTGACTTGATTTTATTGGGAAACTTCTTAATGTTGTTGAACTTCCCATCCTTCTTTATAAAGAGTTTGAAGTGCCTTGTAAGAAGAGCAATTTCTTCATCAGAGTTGCAGCTAGTGCACTCGTCAGATGAGTCTGCTTTGAGAACAATTGCTTTACTTTCCTTGCCCCGATTTCTCTTAGAGTCATCTGAGTACTTTCTCAACTACATCTCATGGGTTAGTAGTGTGTCTATCAGCTCATCATAGCTGTAGGTCTTAAGTCATGAGCTTCATTGATTGCGCTCTTCTTGGAATCCAACTCTATTGTGAGAATGCAGAGAATTTTCTTGACTAGCTCTTCCTTGCTAAACTCCTATCCAAGTCATTTTAGTTCATTGACAATATTAATAAACCAGGCATTCATACTCTGAATACCTTCATTGGCAGCCATAGAGAACATCTCATACTCTCTCAACATGAGATTTATCTTCAACTCATTGACCTTGTCTATCCCCTCATAGGTAATCTTTAGCTTCTTTTAGATTTCCTATGATGTTTCACATCTTGAGACCTTGTTAAATTCTGTAAGATCAAGCCCATAGTGTAAGTTCATTGTAGTCCTCTAGATCTATAAGTTCATGCACACCATTCCTGACCTTAGTAGGAACTCTAGGGCCAAGCTCAATTGCGAGCCAGGCCTGCATACTTTGAGACTGGATGAAGTTCTTCATATGATTCTTCTAGAATGTATAGTGATTACTATCAAATAAAGGTGGTTTGGTAACAGACATTCGCTCCTTTAGAAGAACTATTTGACCAGAGCTTGAGCTGAAGTTATTGTATGCCATTTAATGATCTGACTCAAGATTATTAGTCTTAAAGTTGAGCAACTGCTCTGATACTACTTGTTGGTTCGTGAATAGGCTAATAACAACAGTATAGGGGGGGTGATTGCTTAAACAGGGCTACTTTTTTAACCTTTTTCAATTTAAGTTTACTCAGCATGGTTTTTATATGCGTTCTGAGTATGCATGCTATGTGAAATATAAAAATGTATAAACTACTCAGCTCAGCTGGCATAGTTTATCTTCAACCTTTAACTGAGTATGGATTACTCAATGTGAGTTGGATAACAAGCAAATAACCGATATGAACGAGATGAATGAGTAAGAAGCTGATGAAGCTAATCGCTTAGAGTTAGAACGATTACACCTGAGATTTTATCCTGGTTCAGCCCCTAGCATATCTCCAGTCCCCAGATACCTTCTTCGAGCTTTAATCCACTAGTGATTCGTTCCTTCAGTAGGAGGAGAAGCCTTTACAGTGGGTACACTCTATTATAGAAAGTTCCTCCTTTCTAACTACCACTCAACTTAGTTTGAGTACCCTTCCTAAACTGACACTCAGATTATAACTAAGAATGAGAACTGAATTCAACTTATAGAAACATTGAATCCTTACAATGTTAATCTAAATTTCTCTCTATTACAAATGATTAGATAATAGATGTTTGCTAGATTGCTTGCTGAAGAATTTCTTTGGAAGTAGAGAAAATTTTTTCAAGGTTTTACTCTTAGGAAATTCAAGGTGATTCACCACTTTTAAACGTCTGCTTTAGTCTTCTATTTATACTGTAGATCCTGAGAAGTAGCCATTGCAAACTTTGAGGATATCGCAGAACTTCAATTTCTCATTTCAATTAATCTTTCGAATCTTCCAGTTGGAGATAGATTTCAGGACGTTTAGAAATAGGAATTTAAACGTTGTGGGGCAATTTGTTTCCATTTCCATATTCTCATTTTTCTTCAAGCAATCTAGATCTTTGAGAGATTTGCGCCTTAAGCTACGTGGCATCTTTCCATTGGATAACTTTGACAACGTTGTGAGATGTGTGCGGAGATCTTTGATATGTGACGTAATTCATGGGATCATTCCTTATTCTCTGAATCAAATAAAGAATCTCTAACACTTTGTACTTGACGTTTAATGTTGTGAGGACCACAGGAATCTTTCTTAATTTCAAAACCTTTTTCTCTTGGAATATAACAAAGGAATATTCTATTCCTTCACAGACGTAGTTAGTAGCATACGTGTTATGATAATTGTCAACGCCGCAAAAACAATTACTTTTAGATAAGTAATATTGTAACTCAACATGACCTAAGTGATGATAACTTAAACTATATAGCACTCAACACAGATTTGGCTTTTCCCACACTAAGTAAAAGTATTCTTAGTGTTCAATCAACTTTTACTATCCCATATTGATTGCTACACCAAAACTTTTGAGTACTGTGAGGTACTATTAACTTGGGTTCTAGAACAAGGGATAATACAGAGCCACCCCTACCCCCTATGGTTAATAAAAATGAGCTGGAAGTCAACCCCTTGGTTAACCAGCTCAAGAGCACACAGTCCAAGTATATCATATGGTGACTATTATGCTTTTCTGAGACACATCGCTGAGGATTGGTGCAAAAGTTGATAGAGATGGAGGCAATATCGACTACTTCGGTAATTGAAATGTGCTCATCGATAGGGGAGGGAATACCTCTGAAGAAAAATCCACCCAACACATTCGACTGGTTAGACCTGCCACCGGAGCAGCAAAATAATAATAAGGCCCTATTCATCAGGGTCAATATTTTCGACAGGTCCATCCCTTGTGTCATGGTAGATGATGGGTTGACTTTGAATCTATGCCCGCTGAAGGTGCTTCCATACTTGGGTTTGAATGGAGGCATGTTAGAAAGGTAGAATACGGTTATCCGAGCCTATGATAATTCCAAATGCAAAGTGGAAGGAACATTCACCACAACTATGATATCAAATGGAGTGAAGTTTGAAGTAAAGTTCACGGTGCTGGATATACCAATCTCTTACTCCTTGCTCTTAGGAAGGCTTTAAATTCATGCTCTTGGCGTTGTCCCCTCTACGCTCCACTATAAGATAAAACTGGTTCATCAATGGAAACCAGTCACTATAGAGCTAGATAAGGAGTCCGTAATGGCGGTAGCAACTTTTGCCAAATAAGGGATGGAAGGATTAAGGGTGGGTAGCAATGATTAGTCATGAAGAAGAGAAGAAGAAAAAGAAGATTCCCATAGGAAAGGACTCGGAAAGTAAGACCAAGGGGTGGTAGAAGCCATTGATCATCTTTTAATAACTCCCAGAGCTGGATTGGGATTCACCCCAGAGCACACAATTTATAAGCACAAATGACCATCCTTTTGCAATATGGTCAGCATGTGCACTATTGAAGGGGAGCGACAATATCTGTTGGAGAGTGAACCCGTACTAGTAGGAGGAGAGTCTGCACCAGGGTTCGAAATCTTCGAAGACATTTTTAATTTCTCAAAGGAGTGTATGTTTGCTCTAATTATTTAGTCTATGGATGGCTCAAAAGAGGTCGATCGCAATGAAGAGGTTGACATGGAAGAAGGACTACATGTTACGGCTCTAGAAGAGGTAGTTGCAGCTACCGGGAATAAGGGAAAGTCCAAAATGTTTGTAGAAGATGAACTTGAACCTGAACCCTATAGAAGATGAAGTCCAGGATACCATTAAAGCCATCACTAAAGCCCTCGCAGTCCTGATGAAGAAGCAAGATGGAAGTACAAAGGAACAGCTAGTTCCAGTCATGGAGGTCATCACCAAAGCCGCCACCATGGAAAAGAAGGCAGTACCTGCTGAGTCTACCCTCGAGGAGCCAGCTCCTAAGACAAACGAAGACCTTCCTCATGTGGAGGAAAATGATGCTAGCAATGTAATCTTTAATATTTCAAACATTTTTTTATGTTAATAATGCTTCCTACAAAGTATATCAATCAATAGATCGAGACTTTGCTTACTTGTGTGATGTTTCACCAGATGGTAGCATGCATTTTAAAGATCATACGCATAATATCTTTAGCATAACTAATACATCATTACATGAAGTAAATTTAAGTACGGATAAATCACCTAAGATGGTGATGATTTCGAGTAACCTAACTCTTGAAGAGGAACATAAGATAATAAGCATACTTAGAAAACACATAGTAGCATTTGCTTGGTCATACCAAGACATGCCATGGGTGGATAGGGAGATCATCGAGTATAGAATTCTGACTGATCCATGGGTCAAACCTGTCAAACAAAAGTTGCGAAGATTGTGACCCGAATGGGCTGAGAAGGTGAAAGTGGAAGTAGCCAAGTAGATAGAGGCCAAGTTCTTAAAAGTAGTAGAGTACCCTACCTGACTCACCAACATCATGCTAGTTGCAAAGAAGGATGGCAAGGTCCGAGTCTTTGTGGATTTCATGGATGGCTTCTTAGGGTATAATCAGATCTTCATGGCTATCGAGGATAAGATCAAAACCACCTTCATCACTAAATGGGGGGTTTACTACTACAAGGTTATGCCATTTGGATTGAAAAATGATGGGGCAACCTATCAAAGAGTCGCGATAGCCTGGCTACAAGACTTAATCTACAAGGAAGTAGAAGTATACATGGATGATTTGCTAGTTAAATCCCACACTCAGGAAGAGCATCCAACGGTCCTCTATAGGTTCCTTACCCGAATCGAGAAGTATAACTTATGTCTGAACCTGAAGAAGTGTGTATTTGGAGTCACCTTAGGAAAGTTAATAGGGCATGTCGTGAGTCAAAGGGGTATAGAAATAGACCCTGACAAGAGCCAACCCATAAGGGAAATACCTATGCCAAATACGAAGAAAGAAGTACGAGCATTCTTTGGATCCTTGTAGTATGTCAGTAGGTTCATTGCCTGCTTAACTAGCACTTATGAGCTAATCTTTAAGTTACTATGAAAATAGCAATCAGTGGTGTTGAATGATCAATGCTAGATCATGTACGAACCAAACAATACTTGATCAAACCACCTATCCTACAACCTCTCGTTCTAGGACACCCTCTCATTGTTTACTTAGCCATTGAAGAATGCTTTGTAGGGGCAATGCTAGTGCAAGATTATGATGACAAGAAGGAGCATACGGTATATTACTTAACCAAGAAATTGCTAGAGTATGAGACTCGCTACACTTTGGTAGAGAAGATTTGCACTGCAATGGTATGGTTGACAAAGAAACTACGCCACTACTTCCGATCTTATCGAGTGCAAGTGGTGGCTAAGGTCGACCCCATGAAATACTTGTACCGGTCTCTCACATTGGCAGGAAAACTTTCTCGCTGGTTGTTACTTCTCTCTGAATTTGACATTGAGTACATCACAAGGAAGGTCATCAAAGGATGAGCGGTTGCCGAATTCTTAGCCAATCAGGCGATGGACTTTGATTAAGTGGAAAACTTGGATTTCTTGGATGAATAATTGTCTTTGGTAGAAGAGGTCAAGAGGGAATGGACCATGTACTTTGATGGTGTCATGAATCGTAAAGGGGCGGGCCTAAGAGTAATTTTTATCACACCGTAGAATGAAGTCATCTCATTATCTGATTGTTTGGAGTTCCCAGTCACAAATAATGGGGCAGAGTATGGAGCTTGTCTATTTAGCTTAGAAGCACTAAGTAATGTAAGAGCCAAAGAAGTCTCTATCATCGGAGATTTAGCCATGGTGATTCAGTAAGTGACCGATGATTGGGAGATCAAGGAAGATTCACTCTGTCCATATCTGGATGTAGTCTGGTTAGCCCATACCAAGTTCAAAAAATGTGTCTTCCATCATGTGTTATGAGAAGATAATCAAATGGCAGACTCCTTAGCCACTCTAGCCTCCACGTTGGAAGGACCTCAGGCTCAACCCATCAAACCATTAATTCTACAGTCAGCCACGGAGCCCTATTATTGCTGAGCAGTGACAGTTGGCGCAGATTCAGATACTTGCTACTGGTACTTAGACATCATTCAATTTTTTAGGGATGGGGTTTATCCTGACAAGGTAACAGACTCAGATTGCACCTCTCTTCACCACTTAGCTATGCGATTCCAACTTCTTGATAATGACTTATTCCGACGCACTCCAGAGGGATTATTACTTTGTTGCCTAAATGACAAAGAGGCTCTGCTTGTAATCAGACAACTACACGCGGGTGATTGCTGGCCACACATGAACAGCTTAGCTCTGGCCAAGAAGATTCAACGTCAAGTATACTTTTGGACCACTATGGTCGCAGATTACATCATAGAAGTTAAGAAATGCCATGAATGCCAAATTTATGGCAACCTTAACCATCTGCCTCCCTCTGATCTCCACAAATTATCCTCTCCTTGACCGTTCTCAGCATGGGGGATCGATAAAATTGGAGAGATTCGTCCTTCCTCCAATAATGGGTATAGATTCATCATAGTAGTTGTTCATTACTTCTCTAAGTGGGTGGAAGCCGAATCCTACTCCAGTAACACCGCTAAAAAAATGGCCAAGTTCATAGAGAAGTACATCTTCACTCAATATGGGATCCCCCATCACATTATCTCATACAATGGAGTCCAATTCCAAGGGGCAACAATAAAGCTGATTAAGAAATACGGTATCAAGCATCATCACTCTTCACCATATAGACCACAAGCCATTGGAGCAGTTGAAGCAGCTAAAAAATCCATAAAGAAAATCCTGAGCAAGATGGTGACAACTTATCGAGATTGGGCAGGTAAGTTACCTTTCGTAGTCTGGGGTTATAGAACGAGCATTTAGATTCCCACAAATCAAACTTCGTTCTCACTAGTATATAGAATGGAAGCTATTTTACCAGTGGAAATAGAGGTAGGATCTTTGAGAATAGCCTTGGAAGGTAAGTTAGGAGAGTCGGAATGGGTCGGAGCCAGATTCGAGCTGCTTAGTATGATTAATGACCATTACCTCAAAGCCTTAGATCATCTGCAGATGTTTCAGCAATGAATGGCCAAGGCGTACAATAACAAAGTCAAGCACCAAAGGCAACCCTTGAAGGAAGGAGATTTAGTGTTGAAGTAATCAAGGCCTTCAAACATGGACGTTAGAGGAAAGGTCAGGCCCAATTGGGAAGGACTGTTCGTAGTAAAAAAGGTGTTGAGTAAAGGGGCAATCAAGATTATGGATATGGAAGGAAACGAGTTCATCAACCCCATCAATCAAGATAGGCTTAAGCTCTACTACATTTAGGAAAAGAAATAAAAATAGAACAAGAAAAATAAAAAGATGTGTGTAAATAAGCCTGTCAGCTAACACTCTGTTGGTTGAGAAAAAAGTAGGGCCTTTTTTTAAAAACTTAGGCTAATGAGTGATAAATAAATTCATTAGTTAGAAAAACCTGAGATGGCTAGCTAATGACAGGAGTCGTGTCACTCGAAATATTTATGTGCATGAATGCCAATGATTGAAACATCACAAGTAAACAACAAACATCTTACAATGCAATAGTTTGTACTTAGGAGAAAGAAAAGACAAATAAATCCGATAGAATTTTACCACATTGGTATACTCTAGGCAAAAGTTTATTAGTTTTATTCTTTAATAAAATAACATCATTCATCTATTTTCGTAAAGACTCAGCCTATTTTCCTCCCTTAATCATTCTCGCGTCACCCGGGCATTGAACCGCAAGAGACTCCTAGATCACTACTAGTCGAGCCTTCTGACTCCTCCTCTTCTCTAGTAAGAGACTCCTAGATCATGCTCGCATAATCAATATCATCCTTGGAAGCCTTAGGACAAAGAATAGATCTTCCATACGCCTCTCCACGAATACCGGCAGCCCTCATCCTCCTCAACTACTTGGCGAAGGCCTGATCCTCAAACTCAGTGCTCTTGACCCCGACCACCATTCAGCCCTTGCTTTTTCCCTTGTCCCATGAGAGAGCCCTCTTCATCCTTTGAATATGCTACTGCGCTAGCTGATCCCCCAGCTCACGAGCTCTAGCCTCAGTAGCAGATCGAGCCTACCGCTCCAGCGCGAGCAAAACCTAGAATTAAAAATCACATATCATGTCATGAATACACTATCCATCGTTACATCACAATCACATCATGCATGAAGTATTATCACACAGGCAACTAGCATAAATTGAAAGAGGAAAAGTGGAAAGTCTTACCCTAGCAGTGCTATTCTGCATGATAATCAAATCCCTCGCAGACATATACTAGCGCGCCATCCGCTCTCCCTCAACTTGACAAATCTAGAAAGATGAATTGTCAGAATAAAAGTAAACTAGGAATGTAAAGAAAACCTTGGGAAAAGGGAGCTTACTGGATAGAAGAATTTTCCAACTTATTATAGTCACTGGACCTAATATGATCCGCATTTTCTGACTTATTACAATCGCTGGACCTATCGTGGTCTGCATTTTTAACTTATTATAGTCAATGGATATATTATGGTCTGTATTCTCTGACTTATTATAGTCAATGTCCTTATTATGATCCGTATTTTCTGACTTATTATAGTTACTAGACCTATTACAATCCACATTTTCTGACTTAATACAGTCACTGAACCTATTAGGATCCACATTTTCCAACTTATTACAGTCAATGGACCTATTACGGTCCACATTTTCTAACTTATTACAGTCAATGGACCAATTATGGTCTACATTTTCTGACTTATTACAATCAATGGACTTATTACAATCCACACATTTCCTAACTTATCACAGTCCACACATTTCCTAACTTATTATAGTCAATAGACTTATTACAGTCCACACATTTCCTGACTTATCACAGTCAATGGACTTATTATAGTCCACCCATTTTTTGACTTATCACAGTCAACAAATTATCAGTCCACATTCCCTAACTTATCATAGTCAACAAACCTATTACGGTCCACATTTCCCTAACTTACCACGGTTAACAGACCTATTACGGTCCACATTTCCCTAACCTATCGCAATCAATAGACTTATTGTGGTCCACATTTACCTGACTTATCACAATCAACTGACCTACTAGGGTCCACATTTTTATAACTTACCATAGTCAACGGACCTATTACGGTCCACATTTCCATGACTTACCAAAGTCAACGGACCTATTACGATCCACATTTCCCTGACTTACCATAGTCAGCGGACCTATTACGGTCCACATTTCCCTGACTTACCATAGTCAACGAACCTATTAGGGTCCACATTTCCTTGACTTACCATAGTCAAAGACTTATTACGGTCCACATTTCCCTGACATATCGTAGTCAACGGACTTGTTGTGGCATGCATTTCCCCAACTTATCACAGTCAACCGACCTACTACGGTCCACATTTATATGACTTACCACAGTCAACGGACCTATTAGGGTCCACATTTCCCTGACTTACCACAGTCAACAGACCTATTACGGTCCACATTTTCTCGACTTACCATAGTCAATGGACTTATTACGGTCCATATTTCCCTGACTTACCACAATCAAAGACCCATTATGGTCCACGTTTCCCTGACCTATCATAGTTAATGGACTTATTCTGGTTCGCATTCCCTGACTTACCACAATCAACCGACCTACTACAGTTTACATTTTTATGACTTACCATACTCAACGGACCTATTACGATCCACATTTCCCAAACTTACCATAGTCAACGAACCTATTACGGTCCACATTTCCCCGACTTACCGTAGTCAATGGACCTATTACGGTCCATATTTCCCCGACTTACCATAGTCAACGGACCTATTACGATCCACATTTCCCTGACTTTCCATAGTCAATGGACCTATTACGATCCACATTTCGCTGACCTATCACAGTCAATAGGCCCATCACAGTTAGCATTTCCTCGACTTACCACAGTCAATAGAGCTATCATGAAGGTACACAAGAAAACATTGCTAAACCAGCAACCTACCAAGAGTACCGAGAGACCAGCCACACGATGCTATGAGGTAAAGCTACCTGATCATCATAAAGACCCCATAATGAGAAGTGTCAACCATGAAAGTTCTGGTATCACCTCTAAACTTCACTGCTCTTACAATCGTGAGATCATACTGATCACATAATAAGCAATGATCCCATAAGGAGTAGCGTGTGAGCATGGGATTTTGATCACCACTCTCGAGTTTGATGATGAAGCTGTAATTTATTTTCCTTTTCTAATCTCCCACTTTGACAAGGTCTCGAAGGTCCCCCGGGAGAAGCATTCCTCATTTCTTACGAATCTTAGATATTTTAGGCCGCCTCATCAGTAAAGAAGTCCAATTTGAACCGAACTTAGACAAAAAATCCAACATTAACACCGATGTTGTGAAATCAGTACCGATGTTGTGATATTGGTACTAATATTATGTCGGTACTGATGTCATTTTGTGATGTCAATACCGATATCGTTGTGATAGTAGCAGTAGAATAATTGCAAAATTCTGGAAATTACTAGCATAACCCAACTAATTGATACTAGTCACCTACCTTACTATTAAGGTGGCTGGAAAAGACACTCCATAATGTTAGAAGTGACATTAGTGGAGAGGAAATGGTGAAAATGTCAAAAAGCCTAAGTGTAGGCTTTTTGATTTGGATTGAACAGAGCTCACTATAAAAGGAGGCTCACATTCTGCATAAGAAAGTGAAGGAGGACCATAAAAAAGGGGAGAATATCAATATATTTTTAGAAAAAGGGAGTTCATTTAACAAAAACAAATATAAATTTGCATTTTCATGTCCTTAGTTCATATGAATGTCTAAGCCACTTTCCATCACATTTGTTAAGTCTTGAATCAATAAAACTTAGTAAAAAAACCATGAACATAATCCCTAACTACACGAAAATCACTTCACTTTAAGTTTGTAGAGCAACACTTGCCCCATTGCTCGGTTTTCTCAATCCAAACTACCTTGTCAACCAATCAAAGAAACGAGGAGGGTTTCCTGGAGGAACTTTGCAGATCTCAAAGAAGTGGATTCTCAACTACGGGGTAAGCTTTTGAGTTCCTAGAGTTTGTGCTTACATTTATACGCTTTTCATTTTTGAAGTTTTATTTTCTTTTCAGTAATTTTTGCTATTTTGCACATCAATCTATTTTTTGGGAATTGCGGTATGATTTCATATCTTTTTTAGTATTTTATTTAAATAAACATATTCTACTTATCTTGAGCTTTTCGGAACGATAAAGATCATCTAAATGGGTTAACTATAGCAAAAGTTGTGGTCATTTGAAGTTTTAGATTTTTGTTTTGCTATTTCTGCTATTTTTTTGTGTTTTCTATAGGTCTGGACCTACAATGTTGGTACTGATATTACCAACATCGGTACCGACATTACCAATAATTTTACCAACGCCGACATCGATGTTACCTCCTTTTTTATATATTATGCATTAATTAGGGGTTAATTAACAAAATTAATGTATTTACATAAACATATCAAGATTAATATAATAATTTTATATTAATCTTTTAGATATATTCCGAGAGAAAATCTAAATACCTGTTTCCCCTATATTTGAATTTCCTCGGAATATATACAAAAAATAATGATTATGTTCATGGGCCTAGAACTATTTATTACTTCCATTTAATTATGAATAATTAAGTTTAGGAAAACCCCATGAAAGGAACCCCGGTTCCCGGATAACAGACCCAATAAAATTCACATGCTGCATTTTCATTAATAAAATGAGCAACATAATTGTATAAAAATGGATTACTTTTACAACAAAAATCATGAGCCTTTGTCGGCATTTTTTAATTAGACCGTAAAGGTCTTCCAAATACTTAAATTGAGCATATTTGGTGCACTGG